>SJJU01002365.1:0-21272 GCA_012932125.1 Conopomorpha cramerella | reverse complement strand
CCCTAGCGGGAAGCGGAGACGAGGAAGACCAACGCACACGTGGCGGTGCTCCGTGGACTCCGAGCTCAGGCCGGCGTGCATTGACTGGGGTGCCGCAAAGACGGCAGCGCTGGATAGAGGGACATGGAGAGATATCTGCAAGGCCCTATGTACCTACCCCACGGGTATGCTAGGACCTAAGTTTTTTATTTGGGTAGCCAACAAGATACGCACCAATAAAATCCAATAACTTCCAATAAAAAATGCCGAAATAATTTCATTACAGTGCTATCTTAAACAGACTAACAGAATGAAGAGGGCACAAGCAGCATTCGCTCAACTCCGCCCAGTCTGGAAGTCAAACATTCTCTCCCGTCGCATAAAACTCTCCCTCTTCGAATCGAAGACCAACGCACACGTGGCGGCGCTCCGTGGACTCCGAGCGTTGGACAGAGGGACATGGAGAGATATCTGCAAGGCCCTATGTAACCCCCGGGTATCCTAGAACCTAAGTAAGTAAGCCATCTTAATTTAGGGCTAACACAGAAAGGATAATACCATGAAAAACAAAACTTGTGAAAAAAAAAACCAAGACTCGCAACTCAGTTGTTCTACGGAAAAAAGTTGTGAGATCCATGTAATACCAAGTCGGTTATTCATTTATTCAGTCTCTACTTACGCGACTTTTTGTCTTCATACGTCCAGTCCCTAAGACCATGTTCATGGACCATAACAATTGACAATCTAATATTGTGTCTGGAATCTCCGTACTTGAAGCATTAAGTTGTTACCTAATAATTAATAGCATCTTATAGTGACGCATATCAATATTAAAAATCTTTACCATTTTATATAAATTAAAACATGTGTAAATTAAATTATTTAGTACACATTTTAGCTTAAAAATACATATAGTATTAGGTTTACACCACCCTAAAAGTAATGGTTATCATTTATTTCTACATACCTATATTATAAGTATCTGCATGGCGCTCATATGATATAGAAAATCTTGTACATATACTGAAAGTAGTCTGTAGTGGTAGTTTGCAGACTACTTATCATGTTTTATCTTTCTTGTAAAAACTAGTTTTTAGTAAAAGTAAAAGGATAATGAAGACTTTTCTAAAAACATCAATCCGTCAAAAGATAGTTGAAAATGGAAGAAATGCAACTCCACAATTAATACACACATGTACAATAAATGTAAATGATTGTTTGTCTTCGGACTTGTATTTTTGTCGATTTTTTTTTAAAGAAAACTACTCATTCGATTATAACTGACATAAAATTAGGGTACACAATATTATTTGACTTACCCACTGCCATTCTCAAGTAATTTACTCCTAACAAAGGCCAGGATTTCTTCTAGTTGAGACTCTCTACCCGGAAGTGATGTAGTTTCTTTTGAAATCTCTGTAATACAGTCATAATGTAAACATTTTACTGACACATCTACATACAAACAATGTCTGGCATACATCAAGCTTAGAATATGAATGAATGTTGAATGTGAATATGAGAATGAATGTGAATATTGCTGTGCCCTACAGGGTCCATAAATGATACACTGTATTAAATTTGTAACATCTACTATAACATTATGGTAATGCAATAAAGACATTGAGTATTGAATATGAAGATATTGTACATGACGTAAAATGTAACTTATAGTATACATATTTGGGATACCAAGAGGTTCTTGTACTAGCTAAGTAGGTACTTTAGTGTTCAAAGATAGGTATGAGTTTAATTTTACCTGCAACATGATCAACAGAATCAGCTCTATTGTGCAATGATGGAGTCAATTGGCTGGTAATAATCCTTCTTTTCACACTTCTAGGTGTAGCCACATTAGCTCTGGGTGTGCGAGGTGTTTTAGGTGTTCTTGGAGTCTTTGGTGTTTCAGCCTTTGGTTTAAAATCATCACTCCCTTCGCTAGTCTGCCGAACTCTGATACTTTTTCTTGGTGTCCTTTTCACTGGTGATACTTCTTCCTCATAGTAGTTTGTTGGTTGCCTTACAGTTCTACCTGATCTGGTTGACTTCTCCCGAGTTTCCTTTGCATCATCAAAGTGCAGGTTCTTCCGTGGCGTTTCATTAGTGATGTTAGATAATGGAGCTTTTCTCTTGGGAGTTGAGGGAGTGTGCTGTCTAATTATTAAAGTTGGTATCTCATCATCAGAATTCTCTTCAAGTTCCATAGATATTATGTCACCGATATTATTTTTTGCCAGTTTCTTTGAGCTTCTTGGTGTTTCCGCAGTAGTGGATTTTATTGGTGTGCTTTTTTTAGGCGAATCTTTTTCTGTTTTGTCTGCAAGAATGGCTCTTTTTAAAAGTAATTTTGTGCCATCTGTTTTACTGACACTCCAGTTTTTTGTTTCTGATAGGGAAACTCTGCTCATTCTCTTCACAAGACTATTTGGTGTTTTGGGAGTAGCTGATTTAGATGATATCACATCTTTTTTTGGTGTGCAAAGGAGCTCTCTGGCTTTTCTTTCCTGTTCCAGTACAGGCTCCAAAGTGACTTTTCTCTTGCTGAGAGCTGTGAGCCGATACCTGCACACATAGTGGTAAGTATTGGAGCCTTGGAGCACTTCATCTGGTTTTGAATTTGTAAATGCTAAAGTTATGTTGCACTTTCTGAAGAATGTTTCTATGGAGACATCTGTATCAAATGGTCTATGATCTTCCACAACCTGGAAAACAATATTGGCATTATATAGTTATGATTGTGTTATAATCACCTCTGTCACTAAGAGTTGTGAGAGAGTCTTTTTAGACACTACACAATAACATATTTTAATTATTTTATTCATTGACATAGCTTATTGGAATAACAAGGAGGCTTTTATTTACTCCGAAATTACTTCGGGAACAAGACAAACTGCGGAAAGCACCGCCGAGGTATACCTAGGTTAATAATTTAAGAAATGAACATGAAAATTTTATTACTCAATGTAGAATCCAACCTACCTCATTTTCAGACAAACTGGTTACTTCGGCGCTGTTGCCCACCCAGTTAGGCAGGTCGCTTGGCTTAGTGTACCACTGAACTTTAGCCCGGAATGGATCACTCTTCTTTTCCCTGTTTTCATAAAGTGATAGGATTTTGGCAGCATCACAGCCTTCCTCAGTGTCGGGCTCGGCGGAATCAGCATTTGAAATGAGAACATAGTCTCCCACTGAAGCCACGAGGTTCTTGAACTGAAATTTCCTGCGAATTGCAATAAAATAATGACCAAATATTTATTGATGATGAGTACAGTTTCAAACAGACACAACGTACACTTACTCGTAAAAACTTATAGTATGATTATCATTATTTTGTTCAGATATTTTATCACTAAGCCAAGTAACTGGGTCAGGTAAAGCTTTTCTCGGCATTGTTGTCCCGTAACACAGAAGTAAAAATGCAAAACAAATAAAATTACAACAAGAGGTTAGCTCAACGTAAACACAAAAAAGTAAACGTCAAAATTCGCGCCACAGTTATATTTTTTTAATAACCGATTTTTATCGAGAAACCTTTGCAATGGTCCTACGATTCCTTGATTCGAATCGATTCCACTTTCATAATATGTCAATGAAACTGAAACAAACTGTCAATATTTTACCCAGCACAGCATGTCATTTTTAGGTTATATTTTTGTGTGCAAATAAAAGTTGTGTATAACTCCAAATAATTCAATCGAAATGAAGTTTAAAGCAAAGAAATCCGGCAAAAGCCTCTCGGAGAAGATAGCTGATGCACTCACAGTAAAACCAAGGCCAGACATAGAAGATGACCAAGAATTCGGTACGAAACCGAAAACATTGTCTCGAGTTGATTTCAGTTCTTCGGATTCTGAAGACGATAATGCAATCAGTGATTTCCGTAAGAGGAACGTTAATTTACTTAGTGATATTAGTAAAAAGTACGAGGGTAAGGTTGTCACCAAAAATGATGTAGAAGAATCAGACGATATTTCTGAAGATGATGAAGATAACAATACGGGAAACAATTTGGATTCTCTGGCAAAGCTTTTTACTTCAGCAAAAAAGGATCATGCAAGTCAGCCCGCAGAAGATGAGTCAGCTAGCGATATTGACGAAAGTAATTCAGGTGAATCTGACTCGGAGGAAGAAAGCGAGAGTGATGACTACAGTATTACCAGAACACAAGGAAAGACTACTGTGGCAGGTTCAAGTGATGATGATGATGGAGAAAACGATGCGGAAGATGATGACGATGATGAGGAAGAGGAGGGTTTCGACATCAGTCAAATGGATGAGCCACCTAAAGAAAACTTTGAACATTTGAAAAAACAAAATGTTTCCGAGGAGGCAAAAAAGGGTGCTTGTGTTCGCAATCAGCTGTTCTTATGGGAAGGTCTTCTAGAAATGAGGATTCACTTGCAAAGATGTTTGAACACTGCTAACCAAATGCCTTTGCCTGAATTACATAATGAGTTGAAAAATAGTACTGAATTTTCTGAAGAATGCAATACAACAAAGAGTAACATTTCAAATACTTTAGACAAGTAAGTATCAAACTGCAACTTAAAATAAATTGAGAGAAGTTTACTAAAATTGAGACCACACTTTCTTTAATCACATTTTATAATCAGGGATTCCATTTTTCTTTTAACAATTTTGTGGAAAAAAAATCACCACATGTATTTTTAATAATAATGAAAAATAGGTTGTGTCTATTTTCGGTCTCATGTTGGTTTAAATTACTGTATTGTGTGCAGTAAAATTACATTTTCTAATTAATTGTATGTTGCAGATTGCTGACTCTACAAGGTATATTACTGAAGAAGTTCCCAGAAACAAAATCAATATCTACACAAAGTACAAAAGACGATAGCAAAAAACCCGTACAAGGAACTGAAAGCGATGAAGAGATTCCAAGTGACACGGAAGATGAAGAGATACCAAGCGACACAGATGATGAAAAGCCAAGTATGGAAGATCATCAACCAGCCCAACCAAGCAATACATCAACAACAAAGAAGCGAAAACTAGAAGACTATGAAAAAGAAGTAGCAACATGCCATAAAGCCTTTAAATCATTTTGTGATACAACAATACAGAAGTGGAATGAGAAGACTCGTCAAACCACATCTGTGAACTTGAAAAATGCTCCAACAAACACAATCTTACAGCAGATTTCGTACATCCTATCTGATAAAGATAAACTAGTCCGCAGAACACAGTTGAAAAGATCAGAATTTGATATAATAGGTTACAAAAAGCCACAGATCGACGAACCAGAAAATAATACAGAGGAGAACCTGTCAACAAAAGACAGAAAAGACAATGACGAATATATTCCGGAGATATTTGATGACAGCGATTTCTATCACCAACTTTTGCGGGAGTTGATTGAATGCAAGTCAGCCGATATCTCGGACCCTGTTCAGTTGAGTAGACAGTGGATTGCCCTGCAACAAATGAGAAGTAAAATGAAACGTAAGGTGGACACAAAGGCGACAAAAGGCAGGAAGATTAGGTATGTGGTGCACAATCAACTGGTGAACTACATGGCTCCAGAGAAGTGTCTGACTTGGTCTACGGATAGTACTAATGAGTTGTACAGTTCACTGTTTGGAAAAATGTTTGAACAGAATAATGGAGTTTCGAATGTTAACATTGAAAATGGATTTAGGATAAAATAAATTAAATGTATAATCAATCACATGCAAATTCTTTTTAATCTAGTGCTAAAAATGAATATTTTGTACTATGACCTCCATGTGTGGGACTGGTTCCTTTTTTGAAGACAGCTACAGAATATGGGAATCATAACTTCCTCATTAGGCTTTACTTTTCAATACAATTGTATTGAATGCTTCAGTATAATAAAAAAAATGGTGCTTACCTATATTTTGTATTGAGAAGTTTCAAAATGGCAAGGTGCCTACGCCGCGCTTTCACCTTACGCTTTTCAGTGAAATTTACGCCTTAGATTATAGGAGGTGCATTATTTCAACTTTGCAATACTTTTGTCTATTTAAGGTCAGGACATTTTACTAAAATTGTCCGTTTTGTATGGAGATGAAATTTTTTTTTTATTTCCACATTGTCGCCATAGAAAAAGTTGTTCATATTGACGAGCCCATCAACGTTTCTAAGACCATCGCTCGGAGTCCTTTTATACGCAGTATACTAGCTAAATACTTTCCTATATATAAAACATTGAGAATCATCAATGAGAAGCGGAGGCGGGAATTAAAACCCACAGACTACGAAATCGTTTTTTTATTTAAAGGACGGATTTACCTGCCTAATCTCGTAAGATCCGTAGATAAAATCGTATAGCCACGACAGAAATAACTACAAGCGAATTTTATTTTACTGTTTCTAAATAAAATACTTACGTCTTTAGTAGATACATCTTGTGCGTCAAGTTATTCATAGAGTGCCTACCACCTACACCAACACCTATCAAGTCATGGACTGCCAGAGATACTAACATCCAACGCTTTTAAAATTTTTTGAGTGTTGGAAATGGCAGAAGCTGGATGCGAGAAGCCGAAAATAGATCACAGTAGCCTGCAATTAGAGAGGCCTATGTCCAGCTGTGGACAAGTATGGGCTGATGATGAGTGATGGAAATGATTACCAACCTACTGGATCCAACTACAGGGCAAGAGTCAAGGGCTGCGAACTCCCAGTTGCCACCCGGACTGGGTATACAAACAAAACCAACTTCCCATTTGTCACCAGTGCAGTGGTGGCAATAGTGAACTAGACATTTTTGGATTTTAATGAGTCAGGCCGACATGATATTCATTCCAGGGTCTGATGATGACTTTTTGTTATACAAAATATGATGTCCAATAAAACGAGCAACACTCCAACTGGTGGCAATATCAGTGCAGTGGTGACAACTGGGTCATCATCATCATCAGCCCATATTTGTCCACTACTGGACATAGGCCTCTCCAATTGCACGCCACTGTGATCTGTTTTCGGCTTCTCGCATCGAACTTCATAACTGACAACTGGGTATGAAAAAAAAATGCTTCCCGATTGCCCCCACTGGCGACGAATGGCAAGTCGATTTGGATGGACATCCTAGTCGCCACTACTGGTGACGCTACCAGTGGTGGCAACTGGGAACTACTTCAGGGCAAAGGCCTCCTTCCCTTGTTGTTCATTAATTCCGATTCTGTCTGATCTCCACTGATGTCCACCAGTCTTTGTCCTGATGAATGATCGCGCCGCACAACCTCCTCCGAGGGCGGCTGCGTTGTCTCTTGCCGTTCGTTAGGAGCCAAGTCGTTACCTTATTTTCTCAACGATCCAGTGACGAGTTATGGAAAAATACCGATTCATTAATCGATTCTTCGGAAAAACACCGAAAGTTACATTGGGACGGAAGGGAGTGGAAGAAAATTACGCGAATTTCGTGATATCGGACTTCATACTTTGTGCATTATAATGATAAAGTACTTATTATTAGGTAGTTATAGTTGATTGACGTATGTACATAAAAAAGTATAAAAGGCGTGCTTTTAATACCAAAGCGGGATAGGTAGAGGATGTACAATGTACAACCCATATACAATTATTACATTCGCATCCATTTGTTTCCACTGCAATGTAATTTGGGCCTATATTACTGTAGAAACGTCAGACCCAACACAAATAATATACTTGAAAGTTGCGTACCACTTTTAGTTTGTCTCTTCCCCAAAATTCATGGAATTCAATATACTTCTGGACCCAAACTGTCACTTTTACTACTAATTTGACAGTTTGGATCCAGCTTTACAACGACATATAAAATATGTATGTTTTATTTTATTTATTTATTTATTATGTGTATCTAACACATAGCAGATTTTAATCAATTATACATCAATAGGTACACAATTGGAATAAGAAGTTATGGCTGGACTAAAATCCAAAACATGTGTACACACATTAATGAAATCAAATAGCCTGCTATGTGTCTTATTATTTAGCTTCTGCATGTTTTTCATACGGTTGTCTGATTTTATTTCAAACGTCTCAGTTTAGAATTTCATGGTCTGAGTTTGAAACGCATATTTTTAACTTGTCACATTTTATGACTCTACCACGGTGCTTCAGTGACACCTTCTTGGCCGACGGTAAATAAAAAAAACCTTTCCAAATCTCATGAAATTCTTGATCCATGATCTTACCAGAACAAGGATGTGGACGGTGTTATGAGACACGATATCCGACCGGGTGTTTATCAGTTTCAATGACCTCAAGCATAATAGCGGCCTGACCTAATCACATAGTACCATTTTAAATTGAGCCAGACAACATATAGTTAATAATGTAATACGAGGATTTTAGTTCCATTCTTATGACAGTCAACTTTGCCGAGGTTATCGCAAGCACGAAAACAACATGGGTCGAGTCGTGTTGAAGAGTCGCTCTATAGTCAAGAGTCTATCTTTCTAATCGACCTACACTAACTGATTCATCGAAGTTTCATGTAGATACGTAGGCATATGTAGGTATTGGCTATGTGCGCGACGGTGGCGACGCGTAGCGTTTACCTACAACATTTGCGGAAACTGTCGAATAATAATGTAAACATTGTTAGTTTTCTTTGCAAATATAAATAAAACCAAAGATTAAAATAGTTTTGTTGACAATATTATATTAGTGAAATTTATTCCATAGTTCGTAAAATTAATATAAAAATAAAAATATAATAATAATTAGTTTCCAACCAAAAACTGAGATAAAATGCAATAAATTAGTATTTGCCGAGCATGTAAGGACGCAACACGTTGAAATTTAATTTCATTTCTTTGCTTTGATTTTGTACTGCGATCAACACTTGACAGCTGATCATCCGCATTTGTTTCCGATTTCTGCCGTGTTGTGCGCTGCGGTCGTTATCTCTCTGCCACTACTCGCTTTGCACATAGCCAATAGTGTAGATACACTACCTCTACAAGTTTGCGTCGTAGATACATATCTACGACACATAGTTGCGGTAACACAGAACCAAAGTGTGTGAGCATATGATTGTGTTTGAATAATCTCCACCAAAGGTAGAAACTCTCGTAAATTGTAACTGTAAAAAGACTGTTGTAAACAAGCCCTTCACATCGGTATCCATAAGCTGTTTGCAACAATATACACACTTGTTTGAAACAAAAATTCGTTTGACTTTCAACAAAAACCTAATTTAGACCCACCATGGTGGAAGTCCGTTTTAAATAATAGGGTACCCATATTTTTATCCCGGAAAAAATTGATATTCCTGAGGGAAAACAAAAATATTCCTTTATACGGCAATGTAACCGAAGTCCACGCGGGCGAAGCCGCGGGCGAAAGCTAGTTGTAAATAAACTTATCGTACCTAGTTATAAGGCTAGCCTCGTGTAAGGAATGTGATGGATGGTATAACAAGGGTGATTTTCTTATAGGTAATTGTACCCATAGTTACTTACCCACAAGGTATTTTTCCTAATAAAGAAAGCGAGCCAGTAAGTTTGGCTAATATAAAGGTAGGTGGACCTATGTTATGCTTTTCATAAGAGGAATTATCGTGGCCTTGATGGCCAAGATTCTGGCCTAAGGCGTTAGATGGCGCTGGCTATACCTACTAGATGTTATTGGAGCTAAATCAAGTATTTTGCATAGTTCTAGGTTATCGTATACAGTTTTTATTATACGGAACGGATTTCAACTAGTAAACATATGACAATATGAGATAGATAGAACAAACACATAAGTCTTAATTATAATATGGTTTTCTGGGCCGACTCAGGAGGAGATGGCGAGACGTCCTGGACCGACAGCTGCCGGGGTGGCGCAAGGTAGCCCAAAACAGAAACGAGGCAGGCCTCCCCCTTTGCCCAGCAGTGAGACATAAAAGAGGCTAAGTAAAAACGAATGGTTTTCTCTTGGTTGCCATCGTCAAAACTACAAAAAAAACAGAAATGCGACTAATATTAGGGAAGCTTAAACTTTCAAACAAAAAATAATCATCATATCGGTTCATCCAGTTGAAAGTTCTGAGGTAGCAAACTTAAAAATACAGTTGAATTGATAGCATCCTCCTTCTTTAAAGCCAGTTAAACATTTTTTTTTCATTTTTGACATTGGATTTCTTGGGGAAAGTTGTTTGGTATTGTTGGCTGAGTGAATTTGTCGAGTTTCGCTAATACTAATAATTTAACGTTGCATATAACACACAATTATTATACGGCCATATTAGCCGTAGAACCGATGACCGTTGGGGAAAACGAGTTCTCGATTGGAAACCGCGTCTCGGCAAACGGAGTGTGGGACGCCCTCAGGCAAGGTGGACTGATGATATACGCAAGATGGCTGGCAGAAGCGGGATGCGAGAAGCCGAAAGCAGATCACAGTGGCGTGCAATTGGAGAGGCCTATGTCCAGCAGTGGACAAGTATGGGCTGATGATGATGATGATGATTACTCATAAATACTGAGTGTAAAAAGACCCCGAGCAATGGTCTTAGAAAGATTTGTATTTGTAAACGTTGTTTGGATCGTCAATATGAACAACTTTTACTATGGCGACATTGTGTATTTTTATCTCTTTACAAAATGTCATCACCTGAAGCAAAATATTGTCTATT
This sequence comes from Conopomorpha cramerella, assembly GCA_012932125.1. Classification (NCBI taxonomy): domain Eukaryota; kingdom Metazoa; phylum Arthropoda; class Insecta; order Lepidoptera; family Gracillariidae; genus Conopomorpha; species Conopomorpha cramerella. The sequence goes on along the minus strand of SJJU01002365.1, from coordinate 10,702 downwards.
TCTATGGATTCTTTTTTCATTTTCTCGCATTAAAAGCTGTTCATATCATCGACGAGCTCAACAACGTTTCTAAGACCATTGCTCGGGTTCCTATTACACGCAGTATATTCGTAATAGCAGAGAAACACTGTTAATAAATAAATAGCCGGTGTTAATAAGTAAATGTACATATATTGGAAAAGCAATGTTTGCCGGGTCAGCTAGCGTAGAATAACAGTCTGCTCTGCAGGTAGGTAGGAGCAAAGTAGTATCAGCTGTGCGACAGATAGCCCTCGACTCGACCTCTGCAACTTCGTGGATTTATCTAAAAGGTAAACAAAGTTATAAGTAAATAGTTAGGTAAAGTTATGGGGAAAAATACAACCATAAACCATTGTTATTATACATAATAGTCATTATCTTTAACGAAAAAAAAAAGAATGCAAAACAACCAAGTAAAATTTGTCAGATTTGGGGAATGCAATGGGGAATTTTTTTTGATGTTTTTTTTTTATAGATTTTCGGGCTTAGAACTGTCATTACTGTCATACTTTCCAACAAAAGTTGTTGTTTTTACATTCCAAACAAAGTTTGACAGTAATGACATTTCTTAGCCCAAAAATCTGTCAGAATAATGTCAAAGAAAATTCCCCAATGTCGTAAAGACTCAAGGCAAAAAAATTGTCTATTTCGTATGGAGATGGAATTTTTTTTTGCGTCGCATTGTCGCCATAGTAAAAGTTGTTCATATTGACGAGCCCAACAAACGTTTCTAAGACCATTGCTCGGGGTTCTTTTACACCAAGTAGGTGGATTATCGTTCTTAAAACCTAATTTTAAACACGAATCTACAACATCCGGTTCCTTAACCCATAGAGGTTACTGATCTAGGCTTCAAGAGTTCTACAAAATCTGGTTAGTGGGGTCACTCGATAAAATTAATCTTATCTTACTTAGTTTCTATTGACTCAATCAACAGAATCGAACGTAACTAATCACGAATAATAATATTTATACCTATTAATTATTAATCTTGTCAATTACTCGTTGTTCCGCCAGTAAATACTTAAATTAGCGATAAAGAAATGGGAAAGGGGGACTTTATGTGGTTGAAAAATCCTTTATGACCTATTCTCAGGAGCTTCTGTGGGCCAGTTGGTCGGAGACTTGACTTGCAATCGGGCGGTCGCGGGTTCGGGTCTGGCTAGTGGACACACGTCCACGTTGGTACTACTGGGACTCTTTTTCGTAGCCTATGTATGCAACGCAACGCTCGTACGGTGAAGGACAACATCCTGATAAAACCCGGACACGACAAGTTGTGTGAATCCTATAACGGCGACCAGCTCACTCCCTGTCACTTTGTGTTAAATACGCTTCGTGAACCGTGGGCATTTGCTTAGCAAGTGGATCTGCCTACCCCGCTTTGGGATTAAAAGTCGTCTTTGTCCATGTAGATATAACTAAATGAAATGTTTCAAAACAAACACGAAAAGCGTAAATCGTTTTACTCTCACTTGTTTGGAAATATTTGCCGTATTAACAGACTCTAAATAACATTAATTAATGTGCCTACCTACTAAAGTATTTCTTAATCAACTATACGAGCACTTAAGCAAATCTACAACTTCAGTTTGATTTAAACAAGTAAAAGTTTTCAACATTCACTGGCTAGGTACTTATGCATGTACCTATTAAAGTCTTCTACTTATTTCTAGAAATGGATTTTTGCGTTGAATTATAGTACTTACTTAATTGTGTACTTATTGAGAACTAGTGGACACCCCGCGATTTCATTCGCGCAGTTTATTATCAATTTGTATTAAAAAACCACAAAGTTTTAGAACCATAACTTCAAAAGGCGTTTCTCTGAAGGATCGAATCAGAAATGAAGTGATCCGACAGAGAACCAAAGTCATCGACATAGCTCATCTTTTTAGCAAGCTGAAGTGGCAGTGGGCCGGCCATATTAGCCGTAGAACCGATGACCGTTGGGGAAAACGAGTTCTCGAGTGGAGACCGCGTCTTGGAAAACGGAGTGTAGGACGCCCTCAGGCATGGTGGACTAATGATATACGCAAGATGGCTGGCAGAAGCTGGATGCGAGAAGCCGAAAACAGATCACAGTGGTGTGCAATTGGAGAGGCCTATGTCCAGCAGTGCACTTCAAAATTATCGTTTTTCCCATGTTAACTTCTACCCCTCTTTTTATACACGTAGGGGATGAATTTTGACAAATCCTCTCTTATCTGACGTGAACATCATAAAATTTCAGCGTTCTGGGGTCAAAGATTGATGAGTCAAACGAACAAATCAGTCAGGAATTTTTATATGTACAGATATTTTGTAAAGAACGGCTAAGTACTATTGATTTTTTCACTAACACAATAGGATAGGGTGCATAATCATAGTCTGTGTTTAACTTAAATACATACACTGATATCCGTAAACCGCAAACAGGGGGAGAGCATGGGGGACAGAATTGCTACCTCATAGCCTGAATTAACCTAAATATCTAGGTCCCATTGTCGGCTACGACATGCCGGGAAGAAAGGCAGCTGATGCATTCTCTTTACATCCCAGATCAGCACGCGATAATATTTAAACTGTGTATATATATTATATTTGTGAGGGGCAATGTAGTGTTGGGATCGATAGAGATGAAACAAGGATATTTTATCGAGGGGATGAGGCATTTTTTTTCTAAATTTAGTTTGCTATTTTCTTAAAAGATAACGCTACAGCGTTCTATTTTGATTATCAATCATACACTCTTCGACCGAAACTTATTGCAACAACTTCAATCAATATTCTGATTGACAACAACATTCCTTTTTTTCTCCACTATTCTGATTGAAAATCGACACAAAAATTAGTAGTAACCAGTCATAGCGGACTGAATCTAAAAACTATTAAATTGCAAATTAAAAAATCCCCCGTTCGTTTCGTACCTTTTCACTATTGGATACCCCACTTGAACATATTTGTATAAACTCGACTCTTCATCCCCACTTTGAACCGCCATAACTTTTCAACAAATTGTCCATTTTAAATATTACGTGTTCGTGCTCTTTCATTTTGATACCCCTTACAAATATTTCACTCATTTAAATTGTTCATCATCATCGCCACTACGTCACTGCTGGACGAGGGCCTCCCCAATGAGATCTTCGTCATTTGGGGTGAAAATGCCTCTGGAGAGCTCCCTCGGTCGTCTCTTACGACCCCTCTATGGACGGGAAAAGTTGGGCTGGCGTGGTGACACATGTTATTCTATTCGCCGTCACCACACGGCAAATTTTTTTCATGCCCTCTTTTAACCCTTAAAACTTTTGAGTAGGTGAACCGTTACCGCTCAAGCAAACATAGCTAAGAAAACGCTCAATCAGAACAGCTTTAAAAAAATACTGTAATAGCTTTTTTAGTTCGGGAGATATGATGCCACAGACTACTTAGTCGACAATGATCACAGTTACAGTAGTCAAACTTATAACACCCCTCTTTTTGCGTCGGGGGTCAAAAGGTAAAGTTTGAGGCAACTCCGACATGCTATAAAATAATAATAATGCTATAATAAAAGCCGCTGAATTCATAATTATTGGCCAAATTTCTCCCATAGAGCCGACGACATTATGTCCCGTATTCTAAAACGTGAACCAGGAACTACTCAAGTAAGTTTTATGCTTTGTTTTATGTTTTAAGGCGATTTTAAAAAAGAGACAAATCGCCTCAAGCCATACAGTGTCGATTTATCTTTCTGAAAAACGGGACCTATAATCACGTAAAATGCGTTCAAAGCTCGATTGGTGTGCTCGCTCGTTTACCGGTGCACTCTCGGGGCTTGAGGGGGTATTATCAATTTATAACAATACAAATATAAATGAAGCACCTGAAACAAACCAGGAAAGGGGCGTGGCGAGAAATCATATAAAATATTCAGCGGCAAAATATACCTATCGGACTGTATTTCGGGGGGTTATTTTAATGTTATTAATTTAGGATTATATTCGATCAGGGACTGTTTGCGTTGTGTGAAGGGGATAGCGCTAGATGAGTGTTGTAGCCCTGTCACTGTTACACAATGTAAACAAGATGTTATGGTACGGCCTGTCTCTGGAGATCTCTAAGGGGAGGCCTGGCTTCCAGTGGGTGTACCTCGCCTGATATGACGAGGATAATGTTTTTTTTTTCATGTTTTTGTCGGTTCCTCTATTTTTTCCCCGTATCGAAATTAATATACATTCTATTTTAGGTTGAAGCAACCTAATAATTACATCAAAATCACTTCCTATAAATAGATGTTTAGACAGTATCCTTTAGATATTGATTTCTTGTAGGGAAAGATTTATACGGTGAAATAAATAACTAACCGTTTTTTTTCTGTTTTATTTTACACATTCTTGGGCACAAAATTGAGTTAGTATTGTTATCACATCGATAGCGGGATTTTACTCTGATAGGGTTAAAGAAGAAAATATTTATTAGTATTATTATGTAGAATTAACGATAGTCTATTCATGAAAGATATTCAAGTGGAAGTCTCTTCTTAAATTTACTACAAGACTTAGATGAACACGATAATAATGTCCATAGGATCGTCAAATCCTCATTATTTTATAATTTTCCAGGAACGTTTATTTAATCCTTAACTGATTAGGGTCTTATAAGCGAGAGTAGATAGCCGCAAAATCAGGTTGCTAGCCAGGACTTACGGTTTGTAGTTTGTTGAAGACCGACGAGCTATATAGGTAAGATGAAGAGACTTGAAAAATTAAGAGATTATCATATTATAATTTTAGTAGTAGTATAGAACATGCTCGACCGGATAGCGACACACACTACCCATTACACTATATCTTAAGTTCCGTCATATATGAATTAGGTTACCTGGAAGAAATCGCTCTGAGCGATAAGGTCGCCATTTGCAACCTTACCATTGTTAGTTTTACATTTTTTAATGTACAGTGTGCAATAAAGAGTTTATTCATTATTCATTCATTCATATCATGCGTATGATTTTTGTTTGTGACGCGACTACTAAAAGAAATATTTAAATAGATTTAGCGAGCACAATGGAGGTGAAAGACCGATCGTTGTGGCGTGCTTTTGGGGAGGCCTATGTCCGGCAGTGGAAATCAAAGGGTGGTGATTATGACGATACATTTAGCATTTTTTTCCTTAATGTTTGCCGTTTGTGTACGTTTATTCCTCTAGAATCACTCTATCTAAAGAAACCGCATTAAAATCCGTCCCGCATTTTTAAATCTAACATACACAGGGACAGACATCGAGAAGCAACTTTGTTTTATACTATGCAGTGGTTAGGTGTGTACATCCTATAACGAGTGGACCATTTGTATCACACATTTTAACAGCAAGTGCCTCTCGCCACCCCGATTTGAAATAAAAGGCGCATGGAGTGTATTTACTTAAGCGAAGTGCAGGGCCATTGTGCAGAGATCCAAGTAGAAGGACCTATACCGTCTTTCCGTTATAAAACAAACACGATTCACACGTGCCGTACGTCGTCCTCACCAACACATTTGAAGAGTACAGACAAAGAACAAGGAATGTCACATTTTTTTTTGTTTTTAATTGGAAGAACCTTATTGTCTATGGTACTTTTATTCCAAACTAGCTGTCCCGGCAAACATTTGTTTTGCCATAGAAAGTCGCTTTAATACCCCGTGTATTGAAAGAAATACACCTTTTAAACCTTCCTTGGACTTCCACGTGTGATTCAAGACCAAAATCAGCTCAATCGGCCCAGCCGTTCTCGAGTTTTAGCCAGACTAACGAACGGCGATTCATTTTTATTTATATAGATCACTAGCTGTCCCGGCAAACACTTCTTTTGCCGTAGGAAGATTTGTACCTCGTGTATTGGAAGAAATACGCCTTTTAAACCTTCCCTGGACTTCCGCGAATAATTCAAGACCAAAGTTAGCCAAATCGGTCCAGCCGTTCTCGAGTTTTGGCGAGACTAACGAACAGCAATTCATTTTTATATAATAGGGGATTAGCTTTTAAAGAAAACAACTAGATATCGCAATAAAGGCGGTTTTGTTTTTGGTTGAAGGTAAAAAAACTAGGAATGTCCATGACTTGGTTTTTTCTAACTTTTGAATGTGTATTTCTCACAATCAACTCATTCGGACATTCCCTATTCCCTACGCCTGTACCCTTAATTTATATTATTGATTGCTGCGCTCTCGTGTCTTGTGAAACGGAGTGTAGGGGGCCCTCAGGCACGGTGGACTGATGATATCTGCAAGATCCCTGGCAGGAGCTGGATACGAGAAGCCGAAAACAGATCACAGTGGGGATTGCAGCAATTGGAGAGGATATACCCACAAATATGGGCTGATGATGATGATCATTGCTTAAAATAGCGCTTAAAATTGTAGCTAATACTCGTATAATTCACCATTAAATACGTATCAAATACAAAAGATGACAATTTCAGCATTCCCCTATGCCGCTTCTGTATATCTGTGTGTAATATCACTTCAAGGTCAGCCACATGACCACTGCCCCCACAGCTGGACGAGAGCCTCTCCGGGGGGAAATGCCAATAATTGTCATTCTTGGCAGACGGGTTGGCGATCGCAATGGTTTTGTGGTTTAACTCACAGAGTGCTGCTGCCCGTTCTTTAGAGAGTTCCCTCGTTCGCCTCTTGCCCCCATGACGGGAAACGTCGTCGGGCTGAAATACCACTTAAAACGATAAAATAAATATGTTACCTTCTAAGTTGACTTTTGGAACTCATATCGATTAAAGAAATTACCGATTTCATTTCACGATGAGAAAATCAATCTGTCAAAAATAGTTGGAAACGGAAGTGATGTAACCACATCTACTCTTTGATCATCATCTTCGGTCCCGCTCTTGTGTGAAAACTACACATGGAAAGGTTGGATGGAAGTCGATTAACGATAGAGATATACATGGGTGATGCAAGGGGCCAGGTGAGTAGAGGTCGGCCTAGAAAGGTTACTTAAAAAGCACGTGTCAGGCGTGCACTATGTAGGTATGGTTTCATAAAGAAGTATGTTAGGCTCATGGTAGTTCCACCTATCTTTGGAAAATGGGCGTGAAATCACATAGCGGGACAGGCGGAGAAATGACCATTCAGCAATCTATATACATAAAGGAAAGTCGTGTAAGTTACACAATTTATAAATTAAGGACGGCTGAACCGATTAGGTTGAAAATTGGTGTGGAACTTAAGACCAGGAGACGCGCATAGGATACTTTTTATCTCGATCCTGTGGGATGCGTCGCTATATAGAAAGTGTTATAGTTTGTATGAAACACTGAAATTACGCGAATGAAATCGCGGTGTGTCCACTAGTCATATATAAAACGACGCGACCCTTGTCCGTTCCTGTCATGAAGGCCTTGCCGTGATTTGGGCCGCGAGTACGTTGCCATGTTATTAAGTAATTCTATTTTCTTATTTTCTGTCAGGGCGAACATGAAGATGTAATAAAGGTGTTCTCTGTATTTCATTCAAAACGTTGGCCCTTTTTTTGTAGCGTTTTTCTGTAACCGTGCTTTAAACCTTTCAAGGATTCGAGTTCACAGAAGACTAGTACAAGTTAATACATGTTCCGTAGCTTAGAGACGTAATAAAAAGAAGTTAATCAAAAGTCTACCTTTCATCCAGGTCTTTTATGTTTACTTTTGTATAAACATTTTGTTTTTTGTCAAAGATGTCTACGCTCGTAGTCTTAGTAATGGTACTACAAGACTACGCGACTACGCCGTAGCTTTAAGGCGGTACGGTCGGGTAATAAAACGGCCTAACACCATAAGGTCGAAATTCACACAAACGTCATTAGACAAGAAGGTTATATCCTTATCAAATTACACCAAATTCTACTTTATTGATATTTTATTTACACAGGAAGTGACATCAACACCGATCGATCACTTTATTATTTAAAATTAGTAGTGGCGTGTCACGACGCCCTTATAACTGTCAATGACTTATTATTTTGTTACCGTATTAGGATTCGGAAGTAAAATAATGATGACCCTCGTTATAGTTTAGCCTTGTCCGTCAATACGTCTATCTGTCCGCGACCCAGAGAGCTGTAATTTGGCTCGAATGTACAAATTATTTACGTGGAGAATGTTAGTTTTCTATTTCCAGATTGCCTTCCATATACTTATAGTGGTGTTGAAATTATTTCAATTGTTCCCTGCGTTGTGTCGTTAAAAGTATTTTAAGACAATATGGAAGGTGCTAACGTTTTTTTCAAATAAAAGTTCTTTTTACGCAATATTATATACGTACCTAAGTTATGTTTTTTTTTGTTAGGATCAAGTTCGCCCATTAAGAAAAAGTAGGAACTTTTATATTCGGAAACGTGAAAAGCTATAGTAAAGCTGTAGTACATATATATCACGCCTTTTATTCCCAAAGCGGGGACGGAGCGGTACTTGCTAAGCTATTAGTGAATTACAAAAAATATACGTACATACGAATTGAGAACCACCACCATTTTCTTTTTGAAGTCGGTTAAAAAGGAAAGCTAGTAGCCAGGTAGGTAACCAATATTGTAATATATAAAAGTCCTGCAATACACACACTAAGTTGATATACGTCAATTAGTTAGTCAACGTTTTAACTTTTTATGAATAACACGGTAAGTGATTTTAGTTAGTCCAAATTTCAGTATAGATGAGAATATCATTTTCATAGAACTAAACATTTACACAAGATACTCCGGAACTATAGCAACACGCGTGACCCGACTACTTTATTTCATTGTAGAGCATTGTATCGTATAAGTAAACAACGGAAAAGCGTTAAAGTGGACCCAGGGCGGGCGGGCGGAGGCGGGCAGTGAAAAATTGTGAAAAAGAAGAGAACAAAGTAAACCTTTTTACTTTCTGTTGTGAATCTGTATTGATGATCTTGGACTGTGTACTCGACCTTTTATTCGATTTATCTTAGATACGACCTCGCCCGTGTTTACTATACGACCAGCCCACCACCACCCAAACCCTACCTCTGCCTCTCGGCGAACTAGCCATTATGTAGAGATGCAACTACTTGCTTTTACCAACTAAGCGACAAGTCAAATTGTGGCCATTTTCCACGGTAATTTGGAAATACCAATAAATCGCCACGCTTGGCAGGCAGGTTGACGATCGCAGTGGTGTTTTGGCTTAACTCAGAGAGAGCGCTGTTGCCCGTCCTCTGAAGAGTTCCCTTGGTCGCCTATTACGATCCTCACGACGGGATAAGTCGGGCTAGGGTGACTGGTGACACATGTATTCTATTCGCCGTCACTGGGCATTGTTGTTGTTGGCATGTTTAAATAATTGTATAAATATACACAGCGTTTCGGTAGGTCGGTTTTCTGTATGGTTTGGGCTTTAAAGGCTTATAAATAATCTTGAAAAGAGACTCACCGCCATTCTCACGGTGACGCGGCCATTTTACTATTTCACCGATTCACTCTTGCCCGACAGTACGTTTCGTCGAAAATATTTTTTCCATTGAGTCACATAAGAGGTAAAACACAAGAAATTGAAAAGATGTCAGTTTCTTTTCGGTTCATCTGGGCAGTAAAATAAATTAATTCGAACTGGAATGTTTATTTTTATTAGTCCACTGATAAATTAAAATGACTATCATTAGGCTTTGTGGTTATGTTACTGTTTAACTGTATCGAATAGCACTTATAACGATGAAATTAATCATTTGAGTTTGGCTTTGAATACAATTATACTAATAAATAAATAGTTTACAACAACACACACATTGCCATCATCCCATATTAAATAGCTAAAAGTGTTATGGAATTCAGACAACGAAATATATTTAAATACACTTTTTTTTTCTTTAAATACATACTAATATAAATTAATCTAACCTAACCCTACCAATACATATATTAATACACTGCACGCCGGTCTGCAAGAGAGGTAGGCAGAGATTATAAAACATTACTTACATTCAATGAGTGACAACATATTCTCGAGAAAACGTTGTATCGAATAAAGACTGAATCAGTAAGCATTTCCTAACCATATTGGGTATCCCGTAACCCGTATGATGGGATGTGGGTATGTATCTGCTTAGTCCGTAATAGGGTAAAAGGCTATTTAACAGTGAATATGCATAGGATATATATCATTAAAGGTTAGTGTAGACAAAGTAGCCGCTCACGTATCACCAAAGAAACCTGTTGATATTTCTCTATAATAACTCCACAAACTATTTAGTAAAAAAAAACTTAGTTGAATCTGTTTTTGTTGGAGAAAACGTGTATATTTTCAGTTGACCAGTACGATAATATTTGTAAACATTACAGGTTGATTCAGTACAGCCAGTGAAGGATCTTTTCGCGTGATAGAGCAATTTTTTTTTACGTAGCCTGATTTGTTTCCCACTGCTGGGCAAATTCCTCCCCCAAGTCTTCCACTCCTCTTTATTTTGGGCCACCTCCTGCCACTCCAGTGATAGAGCTATATTAAATGTGATTTCTTGTAACTCCTGTATCTTTTTTAGCATATTTAGATGCGTTGTTATTGTTTATTGTTTACGGTACGCATGTCTATTATAGAAATTAGAAACGGCAACCGTATAAACATTAAACTTCAAAATACCTAATATTTTAATATAGAAATGCTTTAAATATCGAAATTAATAACATCGATATCCAAAACGTCGAAGTTTATTGGTATAGAAAGTTATTACATTAA
>SJJU01002364.1:0-59285 GCA_012932125.1 Conopomorpha cramerella | reverse complement strand
ATACACTTTACGCCTTTTAATCCTAAAGCGGGGTAGACAGAGGCACTTGCTAAGGTAAATGCCCACGGTTCATCAAGCGTATTTAACCCAACGTGACAGGGGGTGAGCCCATCGCCGTTATAGGGTTCACACACCTTGTGCTGTGCGGGTTTCATCACGATGTTGTCCTTCACCGTACAAGCTTGTCGTGAAAAAGTAACAAATATACGCAAATTCTCACTTAATATTAGTGGCATACAAATCGCGTCCGTTCTTCCACATGTTATACTGGTTAGGCAGTACCGAATTCATTTGGCCACATCTCACCATAATTAAATGTAATGTAATATGTAATCTTTTTGTCATAATCTATACGATAGGTACATAAACATAAACCTAAAAAGAAACATTACGATGTTAGAAAAAAAAGGTCAAAGTTATAAGCATAAACGCGACGATACAATGTAGACGTAAAGCGCAGACAGTTTAGCGCAGAACACGCGTCGGCCACCGCAAGCTGTCGCTCAGGCGCGAAGCAGGCCGCGGCCCAGCAGTGGATTCCGACTTGCCCCCTGATTTACGAGGGGCCAAAAACCACACGACCGAATGTGCCTTTGTCTGACACACCTTTATTGAATAATAAAATTTTCACAACAAAATACAGTCACTTTATAGTTCATAATTTGTTTTTAATGTCTTCTGTTAGAATTGGAAAGCAAAAATGTGACTCGAGTTGAAAATGTGTTTTTGTGGTGAAGACTAGGGTGTCCGGTTATAGAAATGCCTTATTGTTATGATTGTTTTTTTTATCTTTAGGGGCCAAAGTCTATTGTGCCTCGGTAGTCTCTCAGTGGTGATGTTTACTATCCATTGCTACTCGTTGTCACACACTGACAATTATATTGCTGTCAGTGCCAGCAATGGAAGGAAGTGCTTGATTGCAGAATTTGCTTCTAATCTTATTCTAAAGGTCTGTTGGTTTTTACGCTATGTGACCTTAAGAATGTTGGGGTACAACATGTGTAGATACATAAAAAGTTTCTAAACAGTTATTTTAACATTGTAGCAACGCAATAATTAACAGAAACCACAAGAGTTCATTAACGCGCCGTGGTGAAATGAGCAATAGACATAAGAATATTTTATATTAAAAAAACACAATTATTCGGTTTAAGATTAGGATCGAGTCGGTGAAAAGTGAACACGAAAATAATGATTCGATGAATAGTAATAAGGTTTGTAAGTGTGAATCACCAAATATATTTAAATTGTTATCAATTAAAAGCAATATAATAGCGATTTGAGCCGCGTAGGTCGGCCATATGGCGTGGTGTATGGGGCGCGTGCGCGTGCGGCCATGAAATTAACTCTGTGGCAGGTTATGTGGTTGGTTACTTTGCGCTAGGAATTTCGTACATTTAGAAATGTAATTAAATATATCTATGTCTAAATCGATGATGTCAGTTCCATCGGAGCTTATTCTAAGAGAATGGGGAATTTACTTTGACGTTTTTCTGACAGATTTTCAGGCTAAGAACTGTCAAACGTTGTTTGGAAAGTTGACATTCACATGCCAATATTAGTTACATAGTAGAAAATAACAACATGACTACGTCGGAATAGGAATGCAAAAAATATTTTTACAAAATATTAAAAAAAATGGTAATACAATTGCAACTTAATAATAAAAAATCTTTACATTAAGTTTAAACCGGGTGTTACGACGCAAAGTTAATAAAAACATCAGCTTATGTAAGCTTACCGTCGTAAACGCCGTCGGGCAAAGAACGAAGGTCAGGTAATTTCAGTACGCGTTTATTTAAAAAAAAAGTTCAATTTAATTTAAGTATTACCATTAAAAAATCGCTTCACACCATCGCCACGCTCGCTCCGTGGCCCAACGCTTCATGTAAATTTGTCCAGCTCAATTGAAGTTAATAACCAGGAGGGTGAGGGACACCAGCTGACGGAGGTGTGAGGGAATGTCCTCCTCCCTGCAGTGGACGTCGGCACACAATTGATGTACTAATAAAAACGCTTAGGGAGGGCACGCACATACGACACACGTGGTATTTCGAATTAGTTTTATTGGTTGGGTTGTTTGTTTTATTATTTTCAACTACACATCAAAAGTGTCTATGGATCGGAACATTTTTAACTCTAAAACTCACTAATTTATTTAAATCTAATCTTCTCGATTGGTCTCCTACCTAATTCCCCATGCCTGTATCAATGATTATCATCACACATCATATATTCTTGATTGCAATCTTCTAAAATGTACTTGATCCCTGGACACTTTTGATTTTATATTCATCTAACATATAACTATATTTTTAAAAGCGCATAAGTTTGGCAATACAGCGGGGTTAGGCACTCTGCCCAATTATGGCGGTGACTTGCGAGACATCTTTTATTGAACGCGACATTTATGTTTTTTGTTGTATTACAAAAAAAATATTCATCAATCCATTATGTCCATCTAACTTTGTATACGAAAAGGTTAATCTCAAAAACGTTGGCGAAACACAAGAAAGTCACTCAGCCCATGATACCAAATAACTTTCCGGAACCATATGTCAAAAACGAAAAAAAATCTCTTTACTTCATATAAAGTGGCAATCAGCTGATCGGTAAGTTTGTACAAAAAAAAGAAAGATATTTATTGCAGTAGTTTGTTGCTACAGTTATCTTTTTACACAAGTGTAAATATATGCCAGAGTTACCATTTGAGCATAACATTACTCGTGTTTGGAGACTCTTCTTCTTAGGTTAATTTAACAATAACTAACAGTGCAGTCTAACTACAATAATAAACCTAGAGTACAGTTAATACAATAATATTTAAATATACCATTTTAACCAAGAGGTGATTTTTTTTTGTTTTTCACATAGGGCTCTCTAGAGAAAAAGTTGTTTAGTATCATGGGGTGAGTGACTACTCAAGTTTTGCTAAAATTTTTAATTTGACCTTGTAATTTCACTTGCACACTCCCCCCTCACTTCATCATCATCATCATCGTCATAAGCACACTTACTCCCTTACTTACATCTTAGCTGTACCTACATTGTGTATGTAAAAAATACACTTCATGCTGTTAAGGTAATACCCACGGTTCACCAAGGGTATTTATTCCAACGTGATAGGCGGTGAGTCCAACGTCGTTGCGTAAATGTATGTAGTAATATGTTAAATGTGACCAAATTTCTTTAAAAACACGAAATAGTTAATTCTGAGTCAGTTTTTCTTCGCCGTAATAGAGCTGTGAAAGCGAATACAGAAAATATTTTTTAGGTTATAAGAGTGGAATCGGCGACCCATTGTCCTAAAGCCGGACACCTATAATCTCAAGTTAGGAGGGTAACGGTTAAAAGAGAGTTATAATAGACTAGATCTATTACGTCGACTTGCAAACTGCATTGATAAAGTCCATATCAGTAACGTATTAAAGGAGGGTGGCTAATCTTACTGATATCTGTTTATTTAACATTCATGGAGTCGCGGAGCCACAACAAAGGGAGGCCTAAGCCCTTCACTGTGATCCCTCTACCAACTAATTGCACAAAGAATTATCTGGAGATAGATTCAACACGAGGGTGCTGCGTTATTTACTAAATCACGATAGAAATTCCAAGAGGAATTTTTCGTTGTTTCTGTTTTTTTTTTAAATTGACAACGCCACACAATTTCGGAGGCTAGCAGCTGGCAATGGCAGATAGCATCTGATGACTCAAGCTACACGTGCGAGGTGTCACAGATCTATCCTGATTTCTTACATTAAGTACATACCTGTATAAAAACAATACCCATAGCGATTTTATAACAGATAAAGGTAGAGACAATATTGCAGTTGGCCCTTGCCTTATTAGCAAAAAAAAAAATAGCCACCAAACTGGCTGGTCATAAAGTATCCTTTAAAAAAAAATAAACTTCGTAAAAAAATATAATTTCGCGCTTCATGAAATTTAAAAAAAATCGAAATGAAACGTCGGAACTTTTAAATCAAGTTTGTTGTAAAATATTTTGTATTTGAAATATTTAAGTAAGAAAACTCAAGAATTTTATAAAACAAATACTTTGCATTAACTTTTTTAAGGTAAGATTTGATGTTTATTACTACAGTGCTTAGTGTTTGTGAGCGTACCCAGGTACCGACCAAACAACATCGTAAATTATGAGTTACTTACAAGAAACAGGTATGATTGCTTTGCACGCATTGACAGATAATAAAAATATACCTAATATTAGAATTAGATTCCACAATGTAGGATATGTCGTAAAATTGCACACCTGCGGCGCGCGCATCTGCTCTTACTTTCCTAATGCGGATTGCCTGGTTTGGAATCTCGACTCAGTTTGTCAACGTCATTTGCAAGATTTTATAGACATCGTTTATGTATGTACATACACTAGTATGCAGTATTGAGTAGACACTAAAATTATGTGATTTTATTATCAGCGTTCATCAAGATTTTAGCTTGGTACGTAGTTGATTTGTGACAGGACGGGAATATAGTTTAATATGATGTCATTATCATGTTGGATTCCCTTTTAAATGGTTTTTAAATAATCCGTGTGGTGAGCGCGAATAGAATACACGTGTCACCAGCCTAGCCCAACGTTTCCCGTCGTGGGGGTCGTAAGAGGCGATCGAGGGAGCTTTCCAGATGACACCACACCACTGCGATAGCCAACCCTCCTTCCAAGCGTGGAGATTATAGGCATTTCCCCCCATCATGGAAATCATTGGGAGAAGCCCTCGTCTAGCAGTGGATGTCATAAGTCTGATGATGATGTTGAATAATCCTGACTTATATATCACTAGTTACTGATACACCTTGTGGTATGCGGGTTTCATCACCATGTTATCCTACAGTATAAGAGCATTGGGTAGCGTACGTAGGCTTTGAAAAACCGACCCCTTGATACACGCCTACTTTCAACCGGGTAATTTCCATTTGTTCTATAGAAAAAGTTTCTCTGTCCCACTTTTTCTAGAGAAGGAAAAGGAGGAACAAACAATTGTTGCTCAATAACGTCTTGTACTATTGAGCAAATATAATATGATAAACAAATGGGAAATATCCATTCAACCGGGTTTCGAACTCCCGATTGCAGGTCCAAGTAAAAAATAAGTCCAACGATATCTTGTTCTTCTATACTGTATTTAATTTGATTGGTATTTGGGGGATTGAGATGGAACCCTTTAGGCTCCTTCGATTTCTAGCTCTATCGTCAGGAATGAGTACTGAACACATACTTATAAATACCAGTAAAATAAGTCATTTACATCTTTTCCTATAGGTACTTTTAGCTCTTTCGTATTTCAAGTGACCGGTTATTTTATGCTCTTGAGTATATTATAAAACTATTCTTACCAACAAAATAAAAAACCTTAACATTTTTTTCTACATTTTCGCGTAATCTCTTATTGTTAATATCAAAGTTCAAATCAATCTACATAGTCGTTAAAAAGGGACATTAAATTTATTACACCGGAATAAAGTGTGGCGTTTTTAATTGTGAGAGATTATGAGAGAAGTCCCTATTAATTACCCTCTAAATGAGCAATAGTAATTCAACTTTAGAGTGCCTTTGTTATTGTAAGTCGAAACAAAAGGGTTGGTTTGGCTCTCGCCGTATTGTTTTCAGTCATAAATCTAATTCAGCTCGTAATTGTATCGTTTAAAGTTTGATACGTCACAGTGTTTTAGTATGCAAATGTGATTTTTTTTTCATGCGAACGGTGGCACAGCTATATTAGAGTGGGGTGGGATGAGAACCGGGGACGGTTTGCTCGCGACGGGACGCCACTTCACGTTGCAAGCGCTTACGCATGCGGCACACTAAAAAAACTCTAAAGTTATTGCTTTTTGCAAGAAGCAATCGTTTTAGTAGCAGTCTGTATGTATATTTTAATACCGATACGATAGTGGGCTTCTATAATCGTACTTAGGCACACGTTTGGTTCATTGTATGTGACGCGGGTTTGCCAGCGTTTACGTACGAGTAAACGAACAGGGTATAACGGCGAAATTACCCAAAGATAAGCATTCAGCTTACCTTCGTTGTTTGCTCGACATTTCGACACAGTTGCATGTGCCGTGGTAACTAGACGTTTACTTGGTTTAAACTAATAGTTTAAAGTATAATATAATGTTAGTGCGTGTTTCTTAATAAGAAAAAATATTTTTCATACTCCTTAGTAATCGATGTTCAATTTTTGATCATAAAAAAACCTTATTTCTTGTCTCGAACAAATAGTACAACCCTTTTGTATAGTAAAATACCTATCACTTTCTCAGTATCGCGGGAACCCTTTTAGTGGCGAGCCACTATTGCGCATTGTACTGGTGCAGAAATCTGGCCAAGTTTGCCCGGAGACGATTGTTCAGGCTCCTCAACGCAAGTGCCCACTTCTCAATTGTTAGAGAATGTTGCAACTCCTTTTGATAATTTGTGGGAATATACATATCGTATGTGGGTTTATTTTAATGAGAAGCGTAGGTACTTCAAGTGCCTATTATTAATTTAATTTCTTTTCGTATTGAAACATAATGCTTGAGTCACGTATTGGTCTGGGATGTGAAAATAATGAGACTGTGTGTATGGATTACTATGGGTCTTAAAGTGACCGAGGAGTAGTCATGTTTCCAAAGTTTCTACAAATTAGGGACGTGATATAATAGGTAACTAACTAATAATTCAGTAACTGCGTTCAATAGGCATCGGGAGCATTTTTAGTAAAAAAAAATACCGCCAAAGCAAGTAAATGAGCGATACTTCTTTCCAGGATCTGATTTGTCATTGATATCACCAATTGTGCAAATCTTCACACATCAATTGTGATTTCAATGTACTTTGAGATTGGTATAGTTTATTAGAATAAGATTTTAGCAATCAATTAGGCGTCAAAGTATCGTCCATCGAGATAACGCGATGGTGGTCCATTGTGGCGGACGCCCCGCGGCGTCTTCCCCCGGCCGTACAATGCCACTTCACTGTTATTTCCTTGGTTTATAACAGTTGCGTGTTACTGCCACACCGCTGGCTACACGAGTGCATGTCAATTGGTGGGAAGTCGGGGACTGCCGTCTCTAGCAAAAACTAGCCAAAAATATCGTCGCGATCATCTTCAAAATGTTTTTACGCGCCCAGTAATAATTTTAACCCTAGCCATTTTATGTTTCCCAACGCCTAACACTTGCCGTAAATCATAATGGGGTACACAGGAATGTTATCATATTGATACATCAGTAGCAAAAAATGTATGGCGAAATAAACAGGAGCCGTCCCGCGGTGGGCCCGGACCACCTTTCTGGTTTGTTACTTCGCGCCGAGATGAAAGAAGTGGGCTGTTGATCGAGATGGATGATAAGTGTTTCTCACCTCCCTGTTGCGAAAGGGTTCGCGAATAATTGCGACAATCAGTTTAAGAGACGCCATCGAGCAATTTGTATGATGTTTGTGCGGGCTGTCACCCGCTGATGCTATCGGACATCCCAGGGCGCGCATGCAGTGGGAAAAATACGTCAAATTTACGCATTTCCCATAGCCAATAACTTCAACACAGTAACGTCAGGTGGTTACTGATTTTTATTAAAGCATTTGACGTGGAAGCTAGGTACACGGTACAACTATTTTGTAAAGTAGGTACCTTGTGTGAACCGTTAAACTCGTGAAAAAATATGTCTTGATCTATCAATCGAACCACCCACACTCAAGCTGCCAACTTGTCAACTTAACAACTCTATCTGAGGAATAAGACAATTTTTCATCGAATTCTGATACTCAGAAATTAAAGTCGTATATCTTACCTTTGTATCCATAATAAGACATAAACATCACCTCGTTGCAATATGTCAAGTTGGACAATAGCCGTGTGGTAACGGTGTGTATCATTTGTAACACTGTTATTTATGGTTCTTGAGTTGAAGAAGCGCGACAAAAACAGGGTCTAATGTTAAATATTTGCTTGAGACAAGAGGGGGTGATAATTCGAGGGTATTATGACGTCATTTCACGGCCTTTGTGAGGTCGTCACTTGGTGTCATCTGCTCCTCGAGACGCCTGCCCTCGACTATCTCTCGATTAAATCTTTTGTGCACGGGTTTTTTTTTCAGGGTTCACGAGTCGGATCCGCCACCGACGACGCCGTTGGTTCTGTCCCGTTCGCCAACAACGTTGTAAAAACACTCAAGGAGCGGCCCTATTGTCTCGTGTCTTTTACGAGGCTGTGTTATTGTGGAGCTGTTATTGTTTGTGGGGAGATAAACATCTCACCACTGTGTAGGTAGGGATCATCGTCACTACAATCGAGCTAGTGTCTTGTCAGGTCTGTTTTAATAGAGATTTATCGGATTTGTTTAGGGAGTTTATTATGCGCTTCATTATGTTATTGAACTCATTAAAGGTATTATTCGTTTTTATTCATTCAGCTGCTGTTGAGGTATTGATTGTCTGTGAGAATAATGGATTTGATTTTGAACCGCGAGCTTGGCGACATGGCCAGGCGTTTATCGTTGCATCAAGGGACCGCCTTTAAACAGGACAGTAAGCTGGCTGCTGCTATTGATAGACTGAGTAAACCTAAATTTGAAGTTCAAGGAAATGAGCCGAATTCTCTCAGTTTATCTCTACCAGAGAGAAAATTAGAATTTAATGAAGTGAGAAAACTGCTTTCTCAACAAATACCAGATACCTTTTGTAAGTATTTTAAAACTTTCAATATTACAAATATCTCTAGTACAGTGTACGGTATACTTGTTGTGACCAAAAATAATATTTTTTTAATTTAAGGCAACATAGAGACGAATATTGATGACGTGAATGAAATTAGAAAAGAGGCTATACACAAAATAAAGGAGATATTAGACGGAATAAAAATTGCAGCGGATAAAGGTGAAACACCAAATCTGGTTCTGAGGAATCAGAGGCTTTGGAGCAATTGTATTTATGACTTGGACAGGTATTGTATAAATATGATCTGTAACTTCAGGAAGCCTTTTTACCTAAATGCAAGTATCTCCTTTTTTTGTTAAGTTACCAATTTAACAATAATAAAAGTAATACGAACATTTATTATTAGTAAAGGGTCACGTATCATTGTTTTGCACACTTCAAGTAATTTACAAATGATGGAAAACATTGAGTAACTTGCACATTAATCAGAAGCGGCTAAAATACTTTTTCTGTTTCAAGTTGTTTGCTTAGATCACACATCATGTATGGCTATGTTTCTAGTTTATGTAGTACGTGTACCTACTTGTTGAGGTATGATGGGACTGACAGAGTCACTGTGTGTACTAAAGTCCCTAAAATGAATGAGATTATAAAAAAAAATACATGATAACTTTTGTAATTAGTAAGGGTAATGCTATATTTATCATATTTTATTTTATCATTTTACAGAGTAACGTTAAAATCATTCAACGAAGCGAAGAAAACTGTAATTAATTATTCAAATAACGAAGACAAAAAGAGGTTCAATACAATAGTGTTCGTTCTCAGCAAAATACACGAATTACTTTTAAAAAACTTAACAGTTACGCGCAGGTAATAATCATACTGGAATCCAATTATTTACTTAACCAATGGGATAATTATATTTCTAACTGGAATAGCTTAAGTAATTTCGTATCTGATCTAATAAGACACAGGTTTTGTAAAATATAGCTTGGCTTGTTTATTGAAAAGTAAAGAAGTAAGAAGAATTGATTATAGGGAGAGGCCCTCGTCCAGCAGTGAACGTCCGTCATGTTGATAATGAAGGAAGTAAGCAGTAGTGTGTAGTTCGTGCAATAGCCCAGAATCTCTATGCATTTGTAAACTCAATTTATTCCACTGTTCGGGTAAAGTATTATTTCACATTTCAGTAGCCTTAGGCCCTCAATGCTATAATATTAGTTATTCCATTAGCTACTAAAATAAATAGTGTATATTTATCGATCTAAATGTTTACAGAAATTGTACAGGAAGCTAGTAGTAGTACACGTTGCTGAGTTTTTAGTTACTTACCAGTATTCAGTATACCGTATTTATTGTAGTACTAATGTTACAATATTTGTAGAACAGACATGACGCTCTGTTAGGGCATCGCAAACACTTAGGTTAAGTACTTTTAATAGAATTTTTGTAACATATAAAATTACAAGAATAAAAAAACGGGCTTATAACTGAAATTAACTATCTTCTTCAAAAAAATTATACCATGTATTACAATATTGTATACCGACTACCTTTCATGATTGAGATGCACTTCGATGGAACATCTTGTATGAAACGCCGTATCTAGTACGTTAGTACATAATATCTATCAGCACGAGTTCATTGAATAATTCTAGTATCTACTAGCAAAAATTTGTTTCAGGGAATTATTTTATCAGAACGTATCACGTTTCCGTTGCCAATCAACCTTGGACGTAGCTGTTCGTGACGTGTGCTGTCTCCTGGAGACACCGCCCTGGAGCTTGGGCTTGGTGGCTACTGCTAAGGGTTTGATCGCTGGACCCTTGACTATGAGGGCGCGGGACGGCAGTGTGGTGGACTGTAATGGCTCTGGAGGTTAGTGATGTTTAGAGATTGTATAGAGATTCTATAGCTCAGCTATTGGATTCCTAACCACTCTTTATAATTAGACTGAATTAGGTATGGAAGGAATACAGTAACTAGTGGTTTATCTCGATTATATCAATCTTGTGGGAATTTCGGGATAGTTTATGTCGTAATCCAGGTACCTATAACTTATCTTCCCAACAAGATTCATCGTTAAGTGGAACCGACGTTAAAAAAATTTAATCAAAAAACTCATCGGTATTTTATAATGTTTGTTACCTCAATACTTTTGACTGGGTGAACCGATTTGTATGGTTCTTTTCTTTGTTTGAAAGCTGGTGAAATTTGGTTCAGTTCCGACAGTGGCATCCAGGAGAAAACCACAAATCTGAAAAATAATACTGGTTGAAGCCGGTTCTTTAACATTATTGTGTTATGTATTATATTATGTATTACCATTTATTTATAACAATAGGTTTATGTTTTTCTAAAGGATAGTGAATAGTAGTGCGTATTTTGATTACCCCAGTAGGTATTGTAAAGTTGTATTTTGGTATCATTTATACTAATATGTGTCATAAATCTCAGGTACATTGATACCCCAAGACGTGGTCGGTCTGAGGGACTTCATATCTACGGCCAAGTACATCCTTGTGGTGGAGAAGGACGCCATGTTCCAGAAGTTACTGGATGAGGGTGCTCTGGTAAGACTGGGACCCGTTATCATTATCACGGTAAGAACTTTTTATTTTGTAACATTAACTATGCATTTTTGTACTCACGGGCTTTTTTTTTACATGGGCGAATCCTCATGGACACTCCGCCGCCATGGGGACAGCCACCGAGATAGTGTCGGACTCTTACCGACTAAGCCCCCCATGATGACCTCCGTGTCGCAAGCAGGGCGGGTCCCGGGAGTACCCGAAGGAATTGCATCAGGATCCGCCCAAGCGATCGGTCCTGTCGGACTCTGGCTCAGGGCAGACGGTGGTGTGTCTGCCCCAGCGACCTCCTTCTCCGGCGGCAGTTAGTAGGTCATAGGGTAACCGCCGCCCTTCTCGGGGCCGTCCAAGCTGGTGCCGGTACTCACAGGCTGTCCCAGCTTTTACACCAGCTTTATAAAGGCCAGAACTGTTACGCTCCGACAGGCCTTGACTGTATATTTCACGCAGTTTTTATTCTAGTTCTGACGCTAAAATTATGCTAAATTTTCCAAAATATTTTCAGCAATACCTGCTCATTTCAGTAAATTATATACTATACTACCTCACGATGTTTTGTTCCCGTGGGAATTTCGGGATACAATATATTTCCATTGCCACGGATGTAATAAAAACATCTTATGTCTATCATATTAGCTTATTAGCTATAATGACAGACATAAGAAAATTAGAAGTAAGTACTGAATACCTATGTTCAGGGTAAAGGTTATCCCGATGTGTGCACTCGTCTCTTATTGGTGCGATTATGTCGGGAGCTGCGCCTGCGCGCGCTAGCGCTGGTGGACGCTGACCCACACGGTATTGAGATCTACCTCACCTACAAGTATGGTTCCCTGGTGAGTATTATGCTTGTCCTGATATTCATGTCGTAAAATGTGGTTAAGGAGTTACTAAACAACTTAGATTAAGGATATTGAAACAACATTTACAAAAATGTCAAAAGTTACATCAGTTCAGAAAAGTGTTTGGCCTGACAAGAAGATGTGACAAACAACTTTAAAACGACAACATCTTTTCAATTATAATTCAGAAAAAAAAATTATATTGTTACCGTAGTATAGTTTCATATGCAAAAAAAAACATCATCGGAATTAGATTTCGAATAATTGGTGAAGGTTTCTAGGTTCAACCCTAGGTTTCCATCGGCCAAACAATCACACTACAACATGTTTGACGTAGGTATAGGTATCTCACAACTGACCAGATCTCTAGACCTATTCTATTTTTAGGCCCAATCTCATCTGTCACATTCACTGGCCTGCTCGTCCATTTCGCTTCTCGGAGCTCGCCAGCAAGACATCCACACCTTCGCGCCTAAGGAAGCCCTGTTGAGGCTCACCGATTTGGACAAGAGAAAACTAAATTCTCTCATGAAAAGACCATATTTGGATACTAATAGTGGTGAGATGCTGAAAAAGTTGTTGTATGTTACTTTTTTCATGACAATATCCCGCCGCTACGTGGGCATTACTCGAATCGGGAAGGGGGAACTGGGAAGCATGTCCGAGTGTCTCTGGGACCTTCCGATGTTGTAGTTATGGGATATCTCTAGCGCCTTAGCTCGCGCACGCTTTGTTAGCTCAAGCGAAACACGTTACTGTACGAACATTCCACCGCTATTCGTGACTATATGTTCAGGGTCACCATCATTATCATCAGCCACTGCTGGATTGTCTCCGCCAATTATTTCCATGACCGTAAGAAAATAATCGCCACGCCTGGCAGGTGGGTTGGCGATCATAGTGATGATGTGGTTTAACTCACATAGAGCGCTGCTGCCCGTCCTTTAGAGAGTTCCGTCCGTCGTCTCTTAAGACCCTCACGACGGGAAAAGTTGGTCTGGGGTGGTGACAATATGTGTTCTATTGGCCGTTAACACACGGCTGTTCAGGGTGGTAGACCAGATTCTTGGCCATCTGTACATTTCAATGTCGATCATTTGCTATCAGTTCCTGAATACTAGTTAAGTATCAGGTGTGCGAGAAATGTTCTTAATTATAACATCAGAAATTTCCAGGTCAAGCGATACGCTCTGAACTGCAGAGTATGCTGACAAGCGGTACGAAGGCGGAGCTAGAGGCCCTGGCTCCCAACTCCTCACTCTGCGATGCCTACATACCAGCCAAGATCATCAGTCAAGATTTCTTGGCTTGAAATAAATAAAGTTTTTTTTGTCTTTCAATATTTTTTATGAGGGCTACAGGGAGGTATAGAAATAGGAAAGTGCAAATCAGAAGGCCCGGCTATGCATAACATTTCTTCTATTATTCTGTTTTCACTAGAAAAAGTTATACACTTCACGCCTTTTAATCCCAAAGCAGAGGAACTTGCTAAGCAAATGCCCACAGTTCACCAAGCGTATTTAACCTAACACGACAGGGGGGAGCCCATCGCCGTTATAGGGTTCACACACCTTGTGTACGAGCCCCTACACAGTGCGAGCGTTGCGTTGCGTACAGGCCTTTGAAAAAGAGCCTCATTGGTGCACGTCGAGTAGCTGGACTCGAACCCACGCCCTCCCGATTGTTAGTCAAGTATCCTACCAACTGGACCACAGACGCTCAAATAGAAAATGTCAATTTTATATGACAAAACACGGGAAATAGCATGGACATAGCGTGTGCGAGTGTTTTCTGTTTACTTTGGCCTCTCCTTTAATTTTTATCTGTACAATAGAGCTTCTTATCCTTTTCTTTCATCAGTGCGCAAGATCATACATAAAATGGCAACGATCAAGAATTTATGTTTGTATTTTCCCATTGCCGTATTTTCGATATCGTTCATAATGGTAATTATAATGATATGCAACTTTTACTTTGGAAAGCGTCCTTAGGCGTGCACAATAAAACACGACTAAGACTTTATAAGAAAAATAAAAAATGTAATATGTTTCTAAATATACTTACACATGGTATAAAATTACATTGTAGTGAATGTAACAACTACAGCCATCTACCGGTGTAACATATAAACAAGTTCTGGTACTAGAGGAAAACGACGTGCTCCTTCCCCTCGTTATTTTTTGCGCTTACGGACGCACCCCATTGTCGTTGTATTACGAGCCTTGCACTGTAGAGGGCGCTGTTAGCTTTGTCAAAATGTTCTAAGACATCCAGTTTTATGTTGTCATTATCAGTGGTCATTATTTGTCAATGTTGTAATCAACGCATACTTGTGCAATGTAATTCAACTTCCTAATGAAATTAATGTTAATATAATGACCTAAACATCTTACATTTGCGTGTACACTGCTCTATAAAACATGGAAGGCAGAAATGACGACGAGAGCACTAAAGATAAGAAGTTTGTCGGAAGGGCGAAGTCCTGTGTACAAGGGCCGGTGTCTCGCAACGTCTGCGGTCTTAAGAGGGGGTCGTTCAACAACGAAGCCGTGAGAACTTTAGATCAGGCTTTATGTCGCCTAAAGAAGAGTAAGTTGGTCCACGAAAGAGGGAGTAACTTTAGCCCGCTGCGACGCGGCATGACTACCACGGATATGTTTGTTGATAGCATGTCGAGTAACCAAACAAACAATGCTAATGGTTACGACAATTCCTCTGTTATGTCCGTGAACTTCTCCCAATACGACCTCGCGAGGAATCTGTCTTCCATTGCCTGCGACTCTGAGGACACATTCAGCGATGCCACCGGCAATACCTACAGCATTCCTGGCAGGAGCCTCAAGGACGAACACCTCGAGAGGTACTTCCGCAGCGCCGAGATCTGGCGTCGCCGCTGCAGAGAAGGCTACGCCGGTGGTAGCAGGTTCTATGACATATCAGAAAAGTAATCTCGTATTCAGAATTAAAACACATCCATAATTATTTTTTCGAATTGTATTTATTTCAAAGAAACATTATACTTAACAATAATAACATAATAATTTACAAATTAACTAAATATAGTGCTGTGTACAAACAAGGGTTGTTTTACTATCGAGGCCATTGATATTACTTGTATAACATTGATAAATGTGAATTAATAATGATTGATGCAGCTGATGATAGTTAATGGAGCTAAAGACAGACAGTCACAGCCTTAGAAAAGGTAGTAATTTCCAGTGGGTCCCATTTGTTGTATAGAACAAGGCGTTCTTGAACAACATTCGTTTGTCCGTCCTTTTCTTTCGTTAGGAAAATTAAGAGAGAGAAACCTGTTCTATAGAACAAATGGGACCCACCCGACATTTCCACACAGTTTCATACAGGCCACGAATTCTGTGAGTTATAGCTTGAAAGTAAGAATAAGGACATGGACTTGCAACAATTCGTTGCTTTTAAATTGAACAGAGAAAACATACGAACCGTATTATTAACTTTTGGGATGAAGATTAAATTCGCGAAAAGTCTAAAATCGTTTGCTGTCCGTCGTCTCGTTTGAACTATATTTAAGCTATATTTTTTTCATATCTGCAAATATGAAAAAAATATAGCAATATATTTAGGAATATCTTGAACGCCACTTATAAAATTCTAGTGTTGGTTGATAATGAAATCGATCATCTAACTACAAACGGTTCAATTCGAATTTCTCTTTTAAGACGAGGTCTCTTTGTCTTTAGAACGCTTTACACTTTATTTTTTTATTTAGTGATTAAACTTTTCCAAAGTTCAAATGAGTCGAGGGATTCGTAGCCTCACAGTATAAATTGTAAGCTTCTACACCGAGATAACATTCATACACACGATAAAGCAAGTTGAAGAATGAAATGAAACAAATAATTGACATAGTAATCACACGTTTACAAGTAGGTAAATACATATTATGTATAAATTAGTGCGAGCTTGCGTCGAGAATGTTTTAATGAAGCCGTCGTCGCCTCAATGGAAGACTAAACCGTGATATAAGTAATGTATACGCGAAGAATCCTAAGTAAAACGAAATTACAACACAACCTATCGGAGAATTGAATTAATGATTATACTATACAAAATTTCTTTTTTCTAACAACCATACCAACAATATTTTAGTATATTTATCTCAACTTTTTTTCACAACGCTAAGATTTTTTTTTGGTGTTTTATTGCATATCTCTATTCATTCCTATATTAAACAAAACATACACGTAACAATATTACATAGGTACATAGAAGATGTTTAAATTTTTGTTTAATGAACTTCGGCCGGCAAATATATTATTATTTTATTATGAATTACTTCAAAATGTTAGTCTGCGGGGTATCTCTAAAGAAAATTATTTACAACAGCTCTGTAATATTTAAAGCACCCGGTTTCCGACTCTCTCGTATATAATAATAATAATATATTTTTTTAATGTAATATTTTATCCTGAATCGTGTAAGTATGTCAATTACGTAGCCCATAAATTTATATTGTCCACATTTTGTTTATATTTAAAATTTATTAAAAACTTTAACGTTAATCAATATAATATGACAAAATTAATGGAAGAATTTTTGAAATTATACATAATATCGATTTTAAAAGTAATTTACAATTACGTAACCTAATTTTCAGATGAAGACATTTATTTAATCGTTTACGTTTTATATTAACTTTTTAGTATTAATTTATATGCAATAGAAGAATCACAGCATTCTTAAGACCATAATTGCATTTGAAAATTATAATATCGTCGATACATATTAAATTTACGATGATGTAAAATTTAGACCAAATGGCAGTCTTCGCAACATGGAATGTAGGATATGCGTATGCGCCTGTTTAGTTTAACCCGACAACACTAACAAGAACTGTAAACGTTACACTAGGTATACAACAACAATTTGAACTATAAAATACTAGGTGTCACAGCTAGTCATATACGACAATGCTAGCACATATCTTTTGGTGGATTAACTCTACGCTAATTCTCTCAGTCATTAATTTTTATACTGTAACGGTTAATTGAAAAAAAAAATGTTTTTTCTTTTAGTTTTCCACTACGTCAAGTAGAACTTTTTCTTTGTAAACCAGTTTACTACTAGATATTTTGATCGGCATTTAGATTGCGTGTAGATTCCAATAGATGTCGCGCTAATCGAGTATTATTGATATACATTAATTTAAAGTCTATAATTTATACCTTTGCAACGGTATCGATGGACAACCTCTGTCAGTTTTCAAAAAATATTGAACCGTATGAGCCAGTAATGGACGAGAAAACGAAACACTGTGAAGCCAATGGGAAATTTTCAAGCTCCAATTTCTTATCTAGATGTCCATCTTTCGTAATTAAGAAAAACATGGGTCCCGAAAATTCCCTATTACACCGGGTTCCTAAAAATTAGCTTACGGGTATCGGGTTGCCACTTGCATATATTTTTGACACAGCGGACGTTACGATCTGTCAAAACTGAATGAAAGCAGGTAACTACACCGAGGATGAGTCGCTGCCAAAATTAGTAAGGTCCCTGTTGACATGTAAGTAAGTAGGACCACTGAAGATTTGATAGTTCGTTTTATAAGGAAACATCAGTGCAACAACAGTGTTTGACTCCACTGAAAGACTGCTATGTTGTAAAATCATGCCTACTTAAAAAATAATTGGATCCACTAAAGACATGTGTTCGCTCATCAACAACAAACTATTATTTCCAATATATTATTATAAACGTCCTTGCCTACTATTTGGAATAACTACCGAAAGGCGAATTTCTAGCTCAATTTAGTAATATTACTAGGTATTTTGTACAAGCTTAAAACATTGAGTACAAAGAAGTGGTAAAGACTAATTTTATTGACTTCATTTTCTTTCGTTTACAATATTTTAACTAATTACACGTCAATATTACATTGTGCTTCTTGTGTTTGTAGTCCTACCGGAGTTCTTACACCAAGAAGTCTTGTCTCTATTTTTACTAGTTATTTAATAGTAATGCTCTTTGTGTTACTATAGAATCTACAGGCCATTTGCTAACTAGACAAAGTGATAATGCAATATAGAAATCGGAATGATAATATTTTTTTTAGTCAATTCAATTAGAATATTTTTACTTTCATTGTCAATTTATGCAATAACTAACACAAATACGATTAGAATTTAATGAGTTTCCACTGATTGATAGCTGCGAAATGTTAACCTTGCATTCATTCTTTACAAGGGTGAACATAACAGAAAAATCTGTGGCTATAGATACAGTCGGCCAAGATCTACCACCTTAAGGTTGAAAGTCCTATGAATTCCTAACTTGTCACAATATAATATCTACCTTAATGACGTGTTAGAGACGCAGGAATTGCCATGAAAACTGATAGACCACTTTCTTGGCCGACCGTAGGTGCCTTTGATAAATGGGTTACTAAGGTACATTACATACGATCTAAAATCCATTTTCTATCACTGTCATTGTCAAGTGTCAGTCAAACAGTGTCAATGAAGGAGATAACTACTGTAGCGACATCTAGCATAAACAAGAAAGACTATTCTGACATATATTTTCTTTTAAATTAAACTCAACGTTACAAAAATCTAGATCGAGGGGCACATCTAATGTTCTATGTATTTTTTTTTAATTTCTACTGCAATCGGTGTTATTATATTAACTAAGTACGTTGTCCTCACCTGTAAGATTTACCCTAAACTTATTTTCCTACTGAGTTATTTGTTTGGGATACGAACTGAACATTTATAAAGTAGTCTAAATTATGCACCTAGATAGATTTCATGAGAC
The DNA here is from genome assembly GCA_012932125.1 of Conopomorpha cramerella. Classification (NCBI taxonomy): domain Eukaryota; kingdom Metazoa; phylum Arthropoda; class Insecta; order Lepidoptera; family Gracillariidae; genus Conopomorpha; species Conopomorpha cramerella. The sequence continues at coordinate 40,395 of SJJU01002364.1, read as the reverse complement.
ATACCTGAGTGAAGATTTTTTGTAGAATTTCGCCGAAAAGCAAAGCGAATCTTATAATTTCAAGGACACTTTGTATCTAACATAATAGGCATATTGACACAAATTTACTAGAGATACGGTAGGTATGTATACAAAGTAAAAACAAAGTTTTAAAATTCCTATACTTTAAGCTCTTTTGTATATATTTTCGTGAGGTGCATTTTTATTTAAATTCTCGATGCGTTAGGTATTTCTACTTCATATGAACTGAAGTCAAGTAGGTATTACTTAGAAATATTAAGTTCAGGACAAGAATTTGGCGATTAAAGAAAAACGCGCATAGCTCAATACTGTAGAAAAATCTTATAAGATACCTACTTACATTGTGGTAGAAATTCTAGAAAAGCCTAGTGTAGTGAGTGATGAAGCTCGAAGTTAAGAGGGATGGCAATTCACAACTCTATGTGCTTTTCGCTATATTAGAAAAGGCTTTGTTAGTTTCAACTAGTCTTTGAGTGTCAGTACATCGAGAGCTTATGAAGTGATAAGGACCTTAAGGATAAATATCTATGACATTCTGTGAGTTTTTTCTGGGTGCCATGATTTTATTTGGCATTTCCGTCGACCACTAGATGCCACTACAATATAAATGAGTAATATGTTAAGTCAATTTATAGCAGAATTTCAAACCTAAAGTGGTGTCTTTCAATTCCAACAAAATTGACAGTTTTCTATTACAAAGCAGTGACATCTAGTGACGAGAACAAAACTCACTGGGAGATACAAGCAAAGCTGGTCGCCACGAAGAATGCGCCACCTAGTGGGTAAAATTGGCAGTGTACCTCCCATCATCTAACAAATATAACGACATCTATCAACGGATAAGATTATTCATAAGTATTTAATTGTGATTTCTACATCTTTCCTAGTTTAATTCGACTGTACCGACTTCTTCCATATTAATCACTATGATAACATGAATATTTACTAACTAAACGACTGATAAACAAAACAATAGGGAACACATCTCGTTTCAAAGCACTAATTATAACTTTAATACTTACATTATTTACATTCTGTAATTCCACTTACCTATATTATTTTATAACAATGAAAAAAGTTTGAAAAAAGGCAAGGTTTGCTACAATACGAAAAAAAACTTTGGGAAATTATTCACTGTCTAACACGTCTCGTAGGAGTCTGATTCATGATATAATTTCTTTATGTATAATGTTGATACTCCTGAACCTTACATTTTCAGTGAAGTTACAATGGTGTCAACCGAAAGACGAAAATAGTCTCCAGCGAGTCATGGCACAGTAAATAGGCTACAAAATCAAACATTCATAAAAAGATCTGTGTATTTTTTTATTTCGATTGGTACTTTGCTGTGCCACGACTTAGTGTCCAGACTCAACCGTGAACTGCTCTTGAAAACACTATTTATTAAAAAAAAACACTATTTACAAAGCAAATCCCGTGATGCGTTACATCCTAGTTTATAGTCTCTTTAGAGGAAGATACGCTTATTTTGACAAGTCGTAACTGTGTTAAACAAAAATGTGAAGTAACAATCTGCGCATTGTTAGTTGCAATAATTGAATTTGCAGCAAACCTATACAAGACATACGCACAAAAGCGTGCTTCTATTTATTACTACACCGAGTTGATTAACCAATAATATGGCACTTGGGTCGAGATGTGACGGTAGATAGAGACAGCTGTATGGGACACATGCAACCGTCTTTATCTGTCCGGGGGCGGCATCTTAGTGTCCTCGGGGTCGAGGGAGAGGCATTCTCGCAGGAAGTCCTCCATGGAACGGTACACGTGCTCGATGACGCCCTTCAGGCAGTGGCCCTCGTCCGCGTACGCCTGGAAGTTAGTGCTGTATTAGTATTATAAATATTGTTTATTAGGCGACTGGCTGATATCACTTCTCGCTCATTAGAGATAACCTTTGTTTAAATGGAGCTATATCTTTTTCACAGAAAAAGTAGGAAATAAATCTGTGTTTCCTGCGCAGTACAGTCTGAATGTCGTAAAGTCGCGGGTGAATAGGTACCTATTGAACAAGTGTGTACCTAATGAACTCCATCGTAGACCACATCGCTGCTTAACACCAGGCAGGATGGAGGTCAAACGCTTGTTCATAGTGATAAAAAGAAAAGACAATAGTTTTAATTCCAGATAAGGTCTAATGAGAGTACGGGGAAAAAATACATTTCACGCCTTTTAACCCTAAACCGGGGTGGGCGTGTGCTTACTTGCTATGCACGGTTCACCAAGCGTATTTGTACCAACGTGGGGGTGGACGCGAAACACATATATCCTTACTAATATTATCACATATATATCACGTATATCCTTACTAATATTATCGTTGGTCCAATTTTACCAACTGTAAGTCTCAGAGTTAAGGGTAAACGGATTTGTTTGTATAGTTTTGGTCCAAATCAATGGTTTCCGAAATTCGTCCCTGTTACTGGGGAAGCTCGTTCTTCTTGACGTTTATACGACGCAAGATTTTGTTTCGAAAGTTACTATAATGAATAAATCAATAATGATTGAGCCCTAAAATGCTGATTTCCTCATACAATAACTGTCAAAGACTGTATCTTGAAACTAGTTCAGAATCGTCTGGATTCAGTTATTTAACCATAATTTCACAAAAAAATAACACTGTGGTATGTGTAGTTCTACATGATTAGGTAGGTTACTTATATGCAAACTGACCTTGTAGAGATAATTTATATGGAGTCAAGAAAACGTGTGCGTTGAAAAGAGGCAAAAGCGAGTAGACGCACACGTCTCCAGATAATGGCCCGTACACCGAGAGGCAGGTAGGGCTATGGTGGTGGGTTTATCGTTGATGAACTGACCTGGTACCGGAACATGACCTTGGCGTCGGTGAGGGCGCGCGCGAGCGCGAGCGCGTGCGGGTAGGGCACGCTGAGGTCGGCCAGCCCGTGCAGCAGGTACAGCGCGTGCGCCGGCACGTGCGCCGCGCGCTGCGTCGCGTCCGCCTCCACGTAGCCCTTGTAGTTCAGCGACGGCAGACCCAGCACGCGCTCCGTGAACGCCGCGTCTGAGTTCCAAGAGTAGTTACAGCAAAGCAAGTCAATATACATAGTATAAAACAAAGTTGCTTCCCCCTGTCTGTCTCTATTTTTTGCTTAGATCTTTAAACCTACGCAATGGATTTTGATGCAGTTTTCGGAATAGATAGAATGATTTTTGAGATGAAGGTTTGTATGTGTAATACATACATAATATTAGCAGGGAAACACTGTTAACAATGTGTATACGTTTACCAGCCCAGCTAGTAGGTACACTATAAAAGCAAGTAGTTTTTAGGTAATTAGCTGTAGAGGGTTAGGTTAAGTTATGGTGAGCTTTTCTCTAAGTGTAGGTAAGGGTTCAGTGCTAGCGAAAAGAGTTGTTACTAGTGTATCTAAATTGTGACAAATTGAAGAGATTTAAGTGTATACCTACACTTCAATCACACATCACATACATCTGTCTTTCCGAAAGATAGGCAATTAGGCGAAGACACGAACCTGACATAATATTCCTTTCGCCTCATCCACATTGATACTTATTTAAATACATGCTCGACGGATTCAAGTACTTTGAACGCCCCCTATGTGGTCAATATATTATGTTCATCTGGATCAGCCGCTATTCATCTGGTCTTTACCTCACTCATGTAAATCTCTTTCGTTAATCGACTTGCATCAATCACGATAAAACTCACTGTAATAAAGCCAGTCGGTGACCGGCGATACCGCGATGCCGCACTTGAGCGTGGACTGCTGCGCGCCGAGCAGCATGGCCGTGACGTACCCGCCGTAGCCCCAGCCCCACACCGCCACGCGCGTCACGTCCAGGAACTTGAACGTCTCCAGCAAGTACCTGCGCCGGGGACAGACTAATGATTTAAAGTGCCTTAGAGTATGCCGAAGTCAGAGAACGCGGTTCGCCAAGATGACTTCAGATTGAATATAGTCGTAAGAAATATAAAGATAAAGTAATGGCGCTAATATCACTTGAATCAAAACTATAAAAAAACTCCGTTTCGCCACCAGATGGGTTCGTTTCGTTTACCCGCTTTTCTGTTGATTTTTTTCCTGATTTTTTTTTGCTATAAACCTCACGGAGCCCGAGACCTTTCCAACGAATGCAAAACCGTGGAAATCGGTTCATGCGTTCTGGAGTTATAGCGTCAGGGAGGAAACCCCGACTTATTTTTATATAGTAGATATCGCTCAATCGATTGTCACTATAAGTTACTTTGTCAGACTACCTTACTTTTATTGGTTCATATGCGTCAAACGTATGAAGCGCCATCTGCAATCAGCTTCGCAGTTTCTTCCTCATTATAGAAACGAAAATCAGTGACTAAAATTAGTAGAGTGGCGTCATAAAAATATAGCGTTTTTCGTGAGTGAAGAGGTACGATGAAAGGGGCAATTTCTGCAGTAATCTTTTACTTTTCTATTGATACTTGAACCGATTATTTCGACCATACAAATCGACACTAATGGAAATAAACAGTATCTATTAATTTGTTTTTTGGCAGCCAGCCTATTCCAACTTATAGACACACTAGCTGACCCGGTAAACCTGCTTTGCTAATATATATTATAAATTCCGGGATAAAAATTAAGGTAAATGTTATTCCAGTGTATGAGGTATCTGTGTGCCAAATATCAACCAAATCTGTCCAGCCGTTTTGACCGGATTCGCGGACAAACAGACAGACACATTTTTCCAAAAATATGAAATTCGGCTTCTGTAACGGCAACTATATACTCCACTGGGTTTCGGATAAAAATAGGATATCTATTCACTAACCGTATAACGGCGAGCTGGTCGGCCACCTCGACGCCGCCCAGCCGCCCGCGGAGCGCCGCCCGCGGCAGCCCGCGCGCGCCCGCCACGTCCAGCTTCACGTACACCACGTCGTTGCGCGACGACATGTACGTGCCCCAGTCCACCAGGAACCGGTCCGTCACCTGTTGACTGCCTGGTCGCCCGTCACTGGAAACATTGAGTTTAGCATATTAAGAACTAATGGCGCTAAATAACACTTTTGAGGATAGTGAAGGATTGTAGAAGTGTTTCATAAAACTTAATAGTGTGTGAGCCCGGACAGTAAATAGTCCGGGGATCAAGTAATAGTGGGACTTGCACTAGTAAGAAAAGTGATTAATTTTCAAAACTGCCGCAATAAAACTGAGATCGTATTATAATCGCCTTTAATGGTGATTGCGGGATAATTAATGCTATGATGTCTGGTTTTACAGTCGAACGATTTCTCATCGCTGTGGAAGTGAGCGCGTTTCATGATCTTAGGCTTCCGGCTACTCGTCCTTTCAGTTCATCATCATCAGCCACATAACGTCCACTGCTGGACGAGGGCCTCCCCCAATGAGATCCGTCATTTGGGGTGAAATTCCAGTAATCGCCACGCTTGGCAGGCGGGTTGGCGATCGCAGTGGTGTTGTGGTTTAACTCACAGAGAGCGCTGCTGTCCGTTCTCTGGAGAGCTCCCTCGGCCGCCTCTTACGACCCCCATGACGGGAAAAGTTGGGCTGGGGTGGTGACACATGTATTCTATTCGCCGTCACCACACGGCGTTTATTTCTTAACGCGGTGACTAAACGAATGTGTTGAAGACGTTAACTGTAAAACCACCCTTACGACGCTAAACACTTTAATGGGATTAACAGCAGCAAGCTATTGAAGGGCAGGGTAGAGGTGTAGTGTAGATACTGACACGTGCACGAGCACGGGGAAGGCGGCGTCGCGCAGCTCCTCGCGCCAGGAGGGCGGCAGCAGCAGCTGCACGCGCGCCGCGGCGCCGGACCGCAGCGTCACCTCGAACGAGCGCGCCGTCGGCAGCGCCAGCTCGCGCAGACGGTTTGATCTGTACGTAGAAACGGTGCCTATATCAACTAAAAGTAGCTAGAAACATTTTACTTATGTAATCGAATAATATAGATCGTATTCAACGATTTTACTGTTGTACAAACTGTTCAACGGAGACGCTGCTAACTTCTTTCGGCATATTTTGGAAATGTCTATACATCTGTATTATTTCATCATGTCGTAATCTGTCCTTTGCATTTATTTACGTTGATAACGTATTTGTGTAGGGATCTGAATCTCCGTATTAAAAAGCACAGCATGTAAAGAATAAAACACTTCAGTCACTACAAAACACTCACCTATAAGGCCTCGTGTCATAAATAATCCTTTCAAGTTTATGCGTCCTGGCGTCATGTAGCCCAGCGAGTGGTGGTCCGGGACCGCCGCACTCCAGCACGTAGTAGGCCACGCCCACTCCGGGCACGCTGGGCGCGAATGCCGCGTCCCAGTAGGAGCAGTTAGCGTAGTGGAGGCGCGAGGGCCAGGCGGCAGACTCGCACGTGAGGCAGCGAGGCTCGTCGCGCTCGGCGCGAGCTCGCACGCTGTTGCTGCCGCCGTCGCCGGGGTCTGGGACCACGTACACGTGACGCTGGCCTGGACGCTCCGCACTACCTGCAAGTGTTAGGTGGCTGATGAAGTACCGGTTGTGGTTGAAGGAGGTTAGATAAGTTGAAGAATATGACGCTTTGTTTGGGTTTGAGAAGAAAGATCGTTGTGATTGGATGTTATGTATGAATAAATTACTTTTCTTTCTTTCTTTTTATGTTATCATAATATTATGTCTTTAAAATTAGTAAAAACAAAGATAATTCACTTTTCAGCGCTTTGATACTATCGTACCGAATTGGCATGTAATGATTTCGAATGATAGATGTATTTTGTTTGATCTATGCTTTTATAGGTACAAGTGCACCCCAAATGAACTAAATATGCGTGAGTATGAACAGAGACGGATAAACATACAAACTACATGTTAAGATTCCTATTCCAATGAAAATTTCGTAAGTTAATAGATTGGGTGAAGTAATTCATTCTCTCTATGCTCATTCGTATCTATGTATAAAACAATGCCATCACAATGGTGACAAAAGATGGAACTTTTTTTTTTGTTAATCACGCTTGTGTAGTTTGTGATTGCAGAACAACTTGTTTAGTTACGTAAAAAAGGTCATGAAATAGATACTGTGCTATGATTCGAGAGGCTTTGGGGAGCAAATGCTAAAACTAAGGGATCACTCCAAACTCCATAATACTTAATTTGATTTGCAGCCTTTATAATATCTGGGTGAAGTTTTGTTCCATTCAAGGTTTTATTTCGTCCTTAAAAGAAGAAGAAAAATGTTATAAAGTTAAGCGCCTAACAACCAATAGAAGTAGAAAGAGCCTTTAGTCCCTTACCGGGGTAGGTAGAGGCACTTGTTAAATAAATGTCCATCATTATATCATCGTTATATACACTTTATTTTGTTTGTTCACTCATCATCGTCAGCCCATGTTCGTCCATTTTGAGTAGTTAGACGTTAAGCATAGTTTAGTTAGCCGTGTGGTGACGGCGAATAGAATACATGTGTCACGACCCCAGCCCAACTTTTCCCGTCATGGGGGTCGTAAGAGACGACCGACGAGGGAGCTCTCCAGAGGACGGGCAGCAGCGCTCTCTGTGAGTTAAACCACAACACCACTGCGATCGCCAACCCGCCTGCCAAGCGTGGCGATTACTGGCATTTCACCCCAAATGACGGATCTCATTGGGGTAGGCCCTCGTCCAGCAGTGGACGTTATGTGGCTGATGATGATGTAAGCATAGTTTATTACGGAAGTTGAATTTGGCAGCGTCTCGACTAATTAAAATTAACATTACCTAAATAATACACAAGATGGTTCTCATGGTCCCAAGCGAGCACGCGGTCGACCTCGACTCGTCCATGCGAGAGCACGGCCAGCCTCTGGCGGACCACGTCCACGTGCTTGATGTGCGTGAAGTGCTGCCCGCCGCCCTCCTGCACGCCGCCCAGCAGCAGGAACGCGGCGCCGTCCGCCGAGTACACCGGCGCTTGGTGCACCTCCAGCCACGGCTCGTCTGTCGCTTTCTCTGAGTGCGTCTGTTGGAGTGGGGGTTTTTAGCTTAGGTTAGATCTTTAGGTAGGTAGGCAGTGTACCTACCCTGTCATGTGTAAATGTGTAGGTAACTTGTAACTAAGACAAGTACGAAAAATTTGCTACTGTGTAAAGAAAAACAATAGCGACATAGTGATTGCGTATTTATTATCCAGATTTGGTAATGGTATCGCTTTTTGTCCAACATTTACAACAACTTTGTAACAAAAAAAAATTGTTCAAGAAAAGAAGGATACCATTGAAATTGCTATCATTTGCTGAGTAAGAAAAAGCAGACCCAGATCAGAGATTTGTACTTTACATTGACGTATAATGCGACTTCAAAATGACCATTACTGACCTCTGTGCACGTCCAATTAGGGCTATAACAGCTGCTGTAGACGGTGAGGTTCTGCGCCCGGTTCATCCACACGGCGCCCACGTGCGTGTTTGACGTCCCCACCCACTGGGCTGATATGAGGTAGTACTCCCTGCACAAGTATACAACGATGCAATCTTTGCAAACTAGATACATTTTTATATTAAAACTAGCTGTCCCAGCAAACATTTGTTTTGCCATAATAAGTTGCCTTTGTACCCAGTGTGCTGGGAGAAATACAAATGGTATAATGGTATATGTAGATGCATAAAAAAAGATAGTAGCCGATTCTCAGACCTACTGAATATGCATATAAAATTTCGGAGGAGTACGGTAACTAACATTGTGACATGGAAATTGTAGAGGTATATTTTAGATATCAATGACTTATGAAAATCAGCCTTTTATTCCCAAAACGGGGTATGCAGAGGCAATTGCTAAGCCCACCACCATTCACCAAGGGTATATAACCCAACATGATGAGCCTTTATAGTTTACTTAGCCATATATTTTATGTTATCGCCTTTCATGGCAAAAATATTGATAATCAACATTCATTCGGATGAATTTTCGTAAACCTTGTTTTTTCTGTAAATGTATAGTAAAAAAAAGTATAGTAAATAATAACTTACATTCCGTCTAAAGTACTCGGAGGTTTGACTTCCCACCGCGGTGGAGACGTTGAATTCACTACGGACACTATCCATAGCTTTACTTTTGGTATTGCACTGCCAGGCTGTAGAACAAAAACATCAATGCAATCTATTGTTAGAAAACTGTCAGACAAAGTGTTAAACTTTTCACTGTTTTTTGGTGTAATTTTATTTTTATTTTAATACAAACTCACAGTGGGATATCGGACAGTCTTCTGTTCGGGAAATGTGAGTGGCAGGGAGTCGTTTCCGAGCGCAACGCCTCCTCTGCCAGCCACTCCCCCGGGCAGCCCCCCCGCCAGCCAGGGGAACCGCACCTCCGGCACTAAAGTGTCGTTGTACTGCGCATACAATACCAGACGCCCGTCCGGGGACGACCACGCCGCCGACGCCACTTTTGTCACCTCCTCTGTAATAGATATTTTACATCAGAAAAAAGAAGTAAGGTATTGCACAGTAAGCGAAGATTAAATATAAAAGTTGACTAGGCATGAACCAGCATAAAAATGGAAACTGGCCATCTACAGCTATGTCAATTTCTGCCAACATCAGTGATGTTAAAGTTCCCGTAGTCTTATTTCGAAGCTGGGTGTAGTGGGGAGGGGTAAATATTTGGTAGCTGAGTATGCTTTTCCTCGAATACAGTTATGTTATCATAATGGTATGCTTTCGTTGATATTTTTATTATGTTCAGTAAAAATAAGTTGACTATCTCTCTCCCTCCCTCCCTCTCTCTCTCTCTACTGCGGAAGTCTTAAGACGTTTAACGGACAGTTTTGGTTTCGTCATCAGTCTGTCATTCTTTATTTTCTTTATTGGACAGAATACAGAAATATACTAGAAATTACAACTGTCGTAAACATGTGTTAAAAAAATAAGCATATTTCCTTGAAGACCTGTCACTAGGACATTACATTTTATCAGCTTAGGTGTTAACAATTAATTACACATAAGAATACACGAATAAGAATCATTTTAATAATTTATATTAATGTCACAATCTTCACACAAAATATGACATTTTATAATCTGTCAAATAAACTTTATGCTAAATTCCCTGTTATTTTGCCAGTGATGTTAAACTTGTTAATAACAACGGTGAACTGAACTAACGGTGGTACTGCCAAGTCTAGGTAGGTCTCAGTGCTATCAAGTACTTATAGAAATTAAATAGATTGCTGGTCTTTAGTAACTTCACTAAGGGACAGTGTCCAGCTTGGAAGTGTCCAAATGTATAAACAGAGTATCAAAGTAACATTGGAACTTCATAAAGAACTTTGTTAGTTTCTGCTTGGCAACTTGGCAAGTTTGGCACCATTGGCACTTCATAAAAAACAATTTCTGGCCAGCGACGAGTTGTAATGCAGTCTAGTCCCTAGTATGTTCCAAATTGAAAAATAAACTATGATCGTTTTCCTGCCAAATTATGAGAATGAGACGTTGACATTTTACTTTTTAAAGGCAATCAATATCGGTAAGAATTCAATATTAAAGAGTCGATTTGAGATAGACTCCTTTTTTGAAGTCGCTTATAAATAGTTGTTATTGAGTATAGTTGACGTACCCATATCGTCTTAGACCAGTTTGTCCGTACTTGGCGTACATATAACCAGCTTTTGAGACCTTCAATAAAGGTGTACTAGCGTCGTTCTAACTTTATGAATGCCACATCATCATCATCAGCCCATATTTGTCCACTGCTGGACGTAGGCCTCTCTAATTTCATGCCGTTGTGATCTGTTTTGAGTTTGTCGTATTCTGCTTCTGCCAGCCATCTTGCGCATATCATCAGTTCACCTTGCCACCTTGCCCTGAGGCATCAGGGCGTCCTACACTCCGTTTGCCGAGACGCGGTCTCGAGAATGAATACTACGAGTATGAATACCACGGTATAAGTTTATTAACCGACTACAAAAAGGTTTGCTTTAGCAAGTGCCTCTGCCTACCCCGCTTTGGGATAAAAAGTCGTGTGCGTATTTTTTTAAAAAGATAAGAGTTTCTCGTTACGACGGTATTTTTATTTTTGTTTGTTACTTCTATTTTTTTTCTAAAATTATAAATTTTTGTCTAAAGCTGGTGCTTCTCGTTTGCCCGTCCCGATTTTAATTTGGTTCAGTTCTGATAATTGGATCCATGAAAAAATCACAAAAGTCTTAATATTTTATTAATTTATATGTACTAAAACTCTAGTACTATTTGATTATTATTAATTATGTACATTCTATTTCGACTGTATCATTGTATTTGTACCTGGAACAAAGCCGAACAACACCTGAATCAATCTAACGGTGAAGTTACAATCCAAGTTGCGGCTGGAGCGGATTAGTTAAATTAACACAATTAACTAAGTTTAACATGAGTACATTAATTGTACAGTACAACTAAGTTCTCGGTTGCAGATTAGCTTGCAGTTGTACTTTCTCGGTCACGGATATACTCGGAAGAGATTAAAGTGTCAATTAGTAAATCTAATATTCTTAACATTATTTCTAAAGATTTTAAGACGTGTTCATCATCATCATCATCAGCCACATGACGTCCACTGCTGGAGGAGGGCCTTTCCCAATGATTTCCCTAATTTGGGGGGAAATGCCAATAATTGCCACGATTTGCAGGCGTGTTGGCGATCGCAGTGGTGTTGTGGATTAAGTTATAGAGAGCACTGCTGCCCGTTCTTTGGAGAATTCCCTCGGGCGCCGCTTACGACCCCTACGACAGGAAACGATGGGCTGGGGTGGTGATTCTACGAGTATTCTCCGTCACCACACGGCTAACGTGTTCCTTGTTACCATTTAACATATTAGAGGCCGTCAGCGCTAAAGTGGCCTAATCCTAGACCAATCAGTATGGAGACATAGGAGTTTTCAGAATAATGAGTTTGACTTATGTATATGATATTTTGTGGATAATTTTGTCCAAATGTTTATTTTTTTACTTAAAATTATGGATTCTTTAACATGTTTTATTTTTATTTTAACATGTGTTTAGTCAATTTACGAAGTACTTAAGCCGAAATATTAAAAAAACTGTGGCTTAAGCCACTTTAAGCGCTGACCGCCTCATTTGTTTAGGATGTTGTCTCCTGTAGGTAACAGGGGATACGGAAATACATATTAAACCTTCTATTGAAAAAAAAACTTTCATTAAACTGATTCATAGCGTCGTTTTAAAGACCTAGGCATACAAAGGTACAGACAGTGCGAAGAAACTTTGTATTTATGATACATAAATTTCACGTTTCTCACACATGAGTGGTAAACGGGGATACTGAAATAAGTAATAACATACCCTGATAAAGCCAATCGGAGATGCCGTTGAACACCATCCCTGGCACGGAGTCGTTCGTGAGCGGCAACAGGGGTGCACGCTTGGCCGGCGGTCCAGGTCGAGCGAGCACCTCGTCCGACGCGGCCAGCAGCAGCCCGTCGCTGGAGCCGAGCCACGCCGCGTACTGCCAGTCCACCGTGCGCGACGGGTCCTCGCCCAACACTGGCATGTGGTGGCTGGGGCAGGGGAGAATCGAACTTAAAGTCACTATCGTAAGGTCGTTGGTTGGGTGGAAATAAAATATGTCAGTATTCTGTAGTTACCCTTTTAAGCATAAGTTTACCCTGTCTGAAAAAAAAATCAAATTCGACTTCTTCATTACGTAAAGTACAATCATCTGATCGAGTTTGTATGGAGAGATCGTTTTCTTTCCATTTGGGGACATTGGAACCTGCCGCAATGAATTAAGTAAGGTTTATATACACAGTAGTAAAGTATTACCAAATTATGGACATAAAAGAAAAACCAATTGACTGTCCGACTGACATAGCCATTTAGCCTTTTGTGACATGACAAGAGTGAAAGAATTTTCGGACTTTGATTCTAGGCTTCGAAATTCACAAAGAATTTAAGGAATTTTCAGAGCGTGTGTGTAAACCGTACTGTGTTCTGTAGCTTCCAAAAAATGTAATTTACAGCGACAGTTGAATCCCGTTCCGAGGCAAAAGGCAAAAAGAAAAAAAGTGCCTCTGGTTCGAACCTCTTGATATATGGCATACGCGGCAATGGTAATATTAGACAAAGGGGAGACTGCATAACATCAGACAAAGAAAAGTCGGCTCATTGCACGAGGCGAGACTTACAACGAGTAACAAAGAGCTTCGCTATCACTTGTTGGAACAATTTAACTTGTTAACCCTCCTTGGCAAGTCTTTGGAAAAATGACACTCTTTCACTTATAGCGGGAACAATTTTAAAGACTGTACACAGCCTTCATGTTTTTGGAAAAAATCAAATTTGGAATCACTCTAGATTTAAAAGTTTTCGGAATATAAATTTGAAAACTAAATGTGAAGTGTGTAAATGTGAAGACCGCCGCATAAAAATTCTTTTCACGAAGTTTTAAATAGCCCGACAGCATCCACGTAGGAAAGCAAGCCACTGCATTGCAATCGCTCAAGGAATATTCTAGAAAAAGTTATGAAAAGAAAATACTCCATGGAGAATTGAAATCGCTCCTCTTCAAACTCGACCAGCCAAAAGTAAAACGGGCATACTATAAAAATTTTGATAAAAAGTACAACGAAGTCGGGCTTTGCAAGCAAAATTTCGCTGTGCTATACAAAATAAAATAAAATGTTTTTTTTTCGCAGATTTTCGCTATTTAATGATTTTGCAAAACAAGTAGACGCGCAAGTCTCCAGAGATGGTCCGTACGCCGAGAGGCAGGCTTTGGTTTATCTCTGAGTTATTATCAAACTATTTTGTCTATACTAAAAGCAAGGCTACTTAAAATATATTGTACAATAAAACTGTTTACCGAGTTTCAACAACTACTACACGATTTTATAAGTCGGCTTTGAAAAACCACAAATTTACTGGCGTACAATGTGAATGTACCCTAAATTACAACGTCACTACTTGCTATCAACAGCAACCTTCATTGTACAACCCAGTGATCAAGATTCAATGTCATGAACCAGGGCTCTATGAATTAGCGGCCATCGAGCCGTGCGTGCTACACGCCACGACTGAAAAAAAAAACATTACAAACATTCCATTTTCGAATTTTCATGAAATAAAAAAAAAACACGCCGGCACGATAACGAAAATTATGTACTAATGCTAATGAATAGTTTGCCGATTTACTTACTGCGAGCGCCGCGGAAAATATAGAACCATAAATCAACGGAACATTCATAACTTTCGGATATTAAAGGTGCCTATTTCAAAATAAATGTGTCTTATTAAAATGGAATATAGATATTTTGTACTTACTCATTTGTGACGTCATAAACGGTGTAGTGGGCAGTGAAAGTTCTTCGATAGACCTGAAATAGTATAAACATAACGCTTCTTAATAACAAAGAAATAAAAATAATAGGGTAATAGGATAACTGAGAATTTAAATTATGTTGTACTACGTTTCAAGAGTTAACTATACCAAGAAGAAAATGTACCTGTTTGATATTGTGTTGGAAGAGAACATAGCGTAAATCTGGCGAGCACTGGTACCCGCGGACGTTCAGTTGTCTCTGAAAAATAAAAAAAAAAGAATTTGATGTCGTCGGAGGCGGCGGCGAGGCGTGAGACACAATCTTTTGTCCATGACACAAAAAAAAACAACACTTTTTCCAATAGCGGGTAAGTTTTCTTGGCGTTAGCTTGGAAAACTTACTCACCGCCGCCGCCGATAAAAGGCGATAACTCAATATACCCCAAGTTAATTATAAAAAGTTTTTAGTTTCCTTCAGCTCAATGCCGGCCCATTCGGTGTATTCGTGGACCTTTTGCGAGGGAAAACTCCAAATTTTTAAATTAAAAGTAACACAGCTTTGTTCTTGTTTCGTAGAAATGTTTGGTTCTCAATCTGTGTCACGACTCAGTAGTTTTCTAAACTGCAAGTTGTAAAAATATCGTTTGACGTTTGATTACGTTTCTGTTCGCGAGGTTGAAGTGTGTTCGCACATGTATTTTTCTAAAAAGTGCAAGAAAACACATGTTGGCAGCGCAACCCCGGGCTTGTAGCGGAACGTTCCTTCTTGTTTGCTTTGGTGTCTGCGTATTTGACGTTCGACAGCAAAATATCTCTCGTGTCTCGTGTTTCATTGTGAAATACAATTTGAAATACTGTTAAAAGCTTTTCTGACATATTACATTTCGACATAGGAAATGTACAGACTATTGAATTTTTTTTTATTTCCATTTCCATCAACTTATTAGGTACTCAAGTCGGGTTTTAATTTTAGCGCCTAATTCGTTGAAACTTTTACATTTTGTTTATTTTCTCCTGGAATAAAAGCCTCAACACATTCGGAACTCAAATTAGATTGTGAGGAACAGTTTTATAAGTGTATTTAGTTATAATATGCTAAGCATATTATAACCTATACCTTTGTCGAAAGATCGGCATTTTATTATAAAAAGGTATAGGTTTCTCAATTTGAAAATAACTGCCAAAATGTTACCTAGTCAGTCTAAATTTTAAGCCATTCCAGCATGAGAGTCTGTTCCTAATAACAATAATACATGAAACTCTATGGAATCCCATAACAGTGAGCCCACATTTCACCAAGCGCTTCCAACACAACTTTTAAGTTCAACAAAATACCGACATTTTACAAAAATATTCGTCGCCGAGCCCCTTGGCTTCAAACGCAATTTACATCGTGTAATGTTTGCGAGGAAGTTAAGCTGCTAAAGTAGGGGTCTGTTAATACCGAGGCGCAGAAGTCGCCGGCCCAAATAGCTGCTGCTACCCTCAAAACTCGACCCGCATGTCCGTCCGCTGTCCTGTATTTTGTTAAATTGCTCAACTTTTCCGCTTAAACTTAAATCACTGGAATTTTGGAGCTTTCACTATTTCCCAAGATTTAGCGGCGCTTTGTTAAATTGCATTGCCACGTCCGTTGTCACCAGCTTTTTGAGCGCGCAACAACAATGTTGCTCTCTTTCATTATTCTCCGTTCAACTAAGTGTTTGAATTAAATGCGAAGTGATTTTGTGTATCTTTGCATGTTTTTTAGCTCAGAACGTTTTCTTTGTTGTATTTGAGAGTATTAGAATGCTATTCTAGGGCGAAAAAATAATTCTACTAGCTCTATTTCTTACAAATAATACATAAAAAGCTACGAGAAGGATATGGATTGCACAGATTTTTTTTTGAGCGAAAATTGAATTCCATATAATTTTACTTTTCTAAAATTACTGTCCGTCCTTCTATGGATTACACAATTAATCATGCATCATTACTTAAGTTACTTGCTAACCCTATTTCTAAGTCGAGATCTTATTCTATAACTATTTAAAGTTCACGTGAAAGCTTAACCGTCCGGTGTGTTGCAACAAAAACGACTTGAACAGTCCAGGTATAGTCCTTTAGACGAAACAGCCCAGTGGCCCCTTTGTTCCCTCCGTCAGACCGTGAACAAGACAGCGTAGATTGCGCGCAACTTTGAGATAGCTTCATTGTAAGGTATGGCTGGCTGGATGTCTCATATAACTTTCGAGCTTCCGTTTAGTTAGTTAAACTTTAGCCGCTTTTCAGTTTGCAATTTTTGTTGGCGAAAACTATGAAGCAACTAACTGGAATACCAAATGACGGAAGCTCGTGCGAAATTGTTGCATTGTACTTCCAGCTGCTGTGAGACTTTATGGTCGTAATAACGTGTCTTATGTTTTATCTTCCTAATAAAGAAGTACTTACGTACAGTTCATTAGCTTTTAGATTATACTTTACAGCCTGATATTGTGTACTATGCTTTTTTGATGACTAAAACGTATTTGATTAAATCGCGCATTAATACGAACAATAACCAATTAGGAGTTCGGTCATATAGTTTATGACTTGCCATATTTTATAGTTTTGAGAAATGTATCTAACAGAGATACAAAAAAGCCGACAAACCACCTAATTAGACAATTTAGTTCCGATGTCCCACAGCCAAACTCATTTTTGGATATGAATTTAGTTTATTCATTAATGAAAAGAAAAACGGCTTAAAGAATAGAAATAACACGTTTTCTCCGTTCTTCTGTCTTAGTCTTAATGAGGAGTTTTCTTTTAACAATGCCCACAAAGAGTAGTTGCATCTCTTTCGTTTTCCTCTAACTTCGACATATTGCAATTTTTAAAAACTCTTAATTCTTTTCTGTAGTTTTGTTTCTTCATCTGTGCATTTCTATAAAAGAAAGGGCGTTATCCGTAGACATTTTTGATGTGTTTCAAAACTGAATTTTCTCACCAAAGTGTGATTCGTGACGAGAACGGCCAGGGTGCCGTTGAAGGTGTCCAACGCGACCAGCGACCCGTCGTCCGCCTGGTACACGAGCCGGTGCGCCGACACCCACGTGGTGGGCAGACGCTCGCCCGTCAGGTCCCCCCGGAGGAACTCCTCCAGGCGCATACGCCGCCCAGACCAGTAGAGCAACTCGTCCACATAACTGCCGGGAAATGTTATTGTAAATTTAATATGAAATACAGAGTGTAAAAACACCCCGAGCAATCATTGCTGGGGGTCCTTTTACACGCAGTATAGTAGACCCATTTACTAATTGTTTCGAAAACTTATTACGAATTTAGACTACTGTACATTATTATATTAGGTATTATGTTATCTTAATGAATATGACGCCAAATTAATGAAAACGTATACTATTACTGTAAAAAGGAAATATATGTATGGATGGATGTTTGTACCGAATAAAGTCAAAAACCACTGGACGGATTTCGATAATTCACCTTTAGAATGCTACATGATCTCTGAGTAACATAGGCATTTTATCCCGTAATTCCCACGGAAATTAACCCTTAATCAGACAAGGTTGTGTGTTTTTCTGATAGATTTTGGACTCTATTGACGTTTGTTATTCTAATTATCGACTCCATCACATAAACCCGGGTGAAGTTTATTATAAAATCTAGCTTTTAATTGTAAAACTAGATTTGGTGAATTTATTGTTTACTGTTTAAAATTTTATTGAGATCTTTAGATAATTCCAGTGAAGACATTCAATAAGGTTCAAAGTATGTGTTGGTCAAGTGGAAATATTATGCTTTGTTTATACTTTGATTAAGGGTTAAAGAAACGCGAGTAGTAGTTATATACTGCGTAACTGAATATACACTTTTTTATTTTGATCGCGTCAAGGAAATGGAAAAGGACAAAACATAGGTTGCACAAGTTTAGTTACTTACTAACAGTATGAGGTAATAGTATTCCTTGAAATACAGATAGCTTTTTTTAAATACATTATGTACAAGCGTTTGACCACCATTCTGCCTGGTGTTATGCGGCGATGTGGGTTACGATAGAGCACACTTGCTCATAAGGTGCCTATTTACGCATGCCTTGAAGACCTCCAGAATATATATACTCGTGCAGGATATACAGACTCCGGCAAGTCATTTTACATCCTGGCGGTTCGCGTAAATGGAATATTCACCTGGTATATATGACGTTTTGCCATTCTCCTGCTTATCCTATTGTTAAACCGCGATGAGGATATGACATTAGGTAGTTAATTGAAATAATTGATAGGAAACAAGAAGAAAGATTAGTAGGTACTTTGTAAAGTCTAAGGCCCGTTGTCTAAAAAAACAATCAGTACTTAAGCATTATTTGTCTCTCTTACACAAAGCGATTAGAGCGGGACAAATATTGTTTGGGCAGAGATCTCTGCTTGAGGGGAGTTTTATAGTACGGCTCCATTGTTACGTAAAAATATTTCCGCAAAACCTTTTCCTTGTTATCGTTCAATTTAGTCAGCGACCGATTCATTGACCTACATCAGAGGGCAGTTTTGATTTTGTTGTTCTTCGATTATATTGCCGGGGAATAGAGTTCAAAATCTGTGTGGCAGAAACGGATAGGGGATTACGGAAAGAGTGGAATGCTAGGAACTTCACTAAGTAATTACAGGAAGTTATTGAATTAACTCCTCAGCCTCCACGGTCAGAGTTGAGATCGTAGATAATTCCAGTGGTTCAAGTCTGCTACTGCACTCTCGTAGTTGCATCGCTCTGGCATTGTAGCGCCAAACGATGTGTATTGCTATTTTATTAAGAACGACAGTAAAATGAAAGTAACATAATCAGCAATGCACATTGTTTGGTGCTACGATGCCAGAGCGATGCAACTACCAAAACGCAGTACAGACTTAGGCCCCTGGTCTACAACCCTAAAGTTAAACAACTCTATCATATTGCTGTTATTGATATTAATGACACCGGAAGTATCATCATCAGCTGCTGCTGCTTGCAACATGACGTCCACTGCTAGAACTTGGCCTCCCCAAATGATTTCCATGATCTTTTGGGGGGAAATACCAATAATCGCCACGCTTGGCTGGCGGGTTAGCGATCGCAGTGGTGTAACTGACAGAGCGCTGCTACCCGTCCTCTGGAGAGCTCCCTCGGTCGCCTCTTACGACCCTCATGTCGGGAAATTTGGGCTGGGGTGGTTACACCACACGGAAGTATCGTTAATACTTGTAAAGCTATTTATTGGCTGACCGTACATAGGCATTTTATAGCAATATTTTTCTTAGTACTCATACGTGAAAAACAAAATGTGTGACTGGAACAAGGACTTTGCTCAAAATATATATTTTTAATAAAAAAAATAAAAATAAATACACTTCACGCCTTTAACCCCAAAGCGGGGTAGGCAGAGGCACTTGCTTAATAAGCAAATGCCCACGGTTCACCAAGCGTATTTAACCCAACGTGACAGGGGGTGAGCCCATCGCCGTTGTAGGGTTCACACACCTTGTGGTGTGCGGGTTTCATCACGATGTTGTCCTTCACCGTACGAGCGTTGCGTTGCGTATATAGGCTCTGAAAAAGAGTCCCATTGGTACACGCCCAGTATCCGGACTCGAACCCGCGACCTCCCGGTTACAAGTTAAGTATCCGACCAACTGGACCACAGACGCTCTATTATATTTTTAACTGAAAATAATATTTCAAGACAAAATTAAATCTTTTACGCATGATGATCCGTAAAGTTTGCCCACGAATATGTGGTATGAACTTACCCTAAGAGATAGATCGCTGTAACAATGCCGGCGATCACGAAGCTGATGACCATCAACGAGAATATGATGCTTCTCCAGTTGTGGCCATCCCCCGCGTACAGGTCCTGCTGAGGCACATTATGTACTATATTAGACTGTTCGAGGATAGTAATGATAAATTTATAATGATATACGCAAGATGGCTGGCAGAAGCTGGATGCGAGAAGCCGAAAACAGATCACAGTGGCGTGCAATTGGAGAGGCAGAGGCCTATGTCCAGGACAAATATGGGATGATGATGATGATGACGATGATGAAATTAATAATAATTAAATATTTTACAACAACACACACATTGCCTTCATCCCTTGTGTTATGAAGTACTTATTAAAATAAAACTTGTGTTATGGAATACTTATTTAAATAAAACACCCAGACACATCCAACAAGTACTTAAAATCTCATTATCTAAGTACCTGTCAGCGGTGGGAATCGAACCCACTTACCTTATACTGACGGAATAAAGGCAGACATGCTGACCAATACAACAACGGGACCGTTCGTAAAAATAAAAGTCTTTCACGTAACAAATCATGAATAAATAAGAAACACGGTACAGTAAAGATCGTAATACTTTTGTATGCGAAGGCTGAAGCCTAAACTGGATAACCCTGTACTATAGGACTCTAGACCTCCAACTTCGGAGAGTTGTACATAGTGACTTATGACTAAGAATATGTCTAGGTATAGTCACGTGTCTGTGTGTTAGAATGCGTGTATGTTTGTGTGAGGTAGTGTAAGTGTGTGTGTATGCGTGTGCGTTATCTAATGTAGAATAGCAGACTGAAAAATAATACTTGCGCAGAAAATCCCGGTAACAATGTACCTACTTGGTTACTTATCACAATAATCCTGTACGGAAGGCTCATAAAATAACGATATTTTCTTGGACAATATTATTTCCGTACGATTTTTATTTGAGTTGGGTACATGCGCCATTCCGACTCTCACCGATCATCGAATACGGGGTAAATTTGCAACATCAGAGCTTCCTTGGGCTGCGTATCCGATTTCCTTAATATCATTCTCCGATAAGTTACCGTAACAGCATTGCGTAGAGCAGGTAAGTTTTGACAAAGATGTTTACACCCTATCAAAACGGTATAACTATTCCGAAGATATACAAGGCTCAATTTAACTAGCCGAATCTCCGAGTTGAAAAAAAAATCTTCACATGAAAAGCACAATCAGTTTCTTGAGTTTGCAAGGGGAGGTCGATTTTTTATCTATACGGTTACGGTCTACAGAAAAAGTAGGCGCGGTATTCCAGGATTACCCCGTATTCGGTAAGTTAATAGGCGGTTCAGTATACCAATAACATTTGAGTGCGTTTATTCGTAAGGGGTCTAGAATATAACCGGACTCAAACTACGTACTTGACAAACGAGTGAATGCTACTTTTATAAACAAAAAAAGGTATATGAACGAACCTCCTCCTTGGCAGCCTTGGGGTCGGCGACCTGGAGCGTCTCGTCGGGCGGCAGGCGCCAGGAGCCACCGCCGCCGCCGCCGCCGGAGCGGTCCGTGTGTCCGGTGGCGTGCATGCAGCGCGCCCGCCGCGGCCGCCGCGCGCGCACCCGCCACCGCGCCGCGCTACGCGCCGCCCGCGCTCGCCGCCCGCGCCCGCCCGCCTAGCGCGCACAGCCTACCGCCAAGCGCCGCCATCACTGCAACAATCACATTTCATTAGATTATTGGCGTATTGCGATCTACATTTTAAAGGCATACATTTTTAATGTTTAGGCAATTATATATATGATGTATTGCCTTTGCTTGATTGTCTTAAATAAAAGTCTGCTGTCATCGGTTGCAATCAATCCATCAATCACTCGGATTGAGGCTGGGAGCAAGGGTGCAGCGGAGGATTTAAATAGCTGTGTTTTATTTTATTTATATTTGAAAAGCTAAGATCATGAAGGCACAGCACAATATATATATTGATTTTAACCGACTTAGAATAGGAGGAGGTTATCAATTCGACGGTATTTTTTTATGCTTGTTATGAATGTACGAAACGTGAATTGTAAAAGATTTAAGATTGCTGTTTGATTACGTCTTCGCAGACAATCAATTTATTATGCCGACACTTTTTAACAAGGTAATTTATAATTTAGATTAGTACATACCATATGCTATTTTATATAAAAATTCTTACTAAACCGGAAAAAATCGAGGACGACTTCACGGGGCACAGCTAGCGCAAGATAAATGTAAAATTGTTTATTATAATAGGCAATAGGAATAAAAGTACACCAGTAAACCCATAGGCGATTAACAACCTACACCATTGTCACGGAACAAACAGTCACGGAATGAAATATCGCTTCGATTAACTGTTATTGGATTTAAACAATTCACTTCCACAAAAATGCTATCTGTTTTCACTATTTTCAGAATCGCCGGCAGTAAATATCGTTTTAAAATGGACAAACAACTCGTGAACTGAAAATATAAAGTAACTTTTAAACTGCCTGATCGTATAATACAATTTATTGAATTGTTGAGTCAGTTTCATAAAAGTTGTGGTTGTGAAAGCATAGCAACGTAGACTATAAAAAAGGCACGTATGACTGTGGCATCGCCTAGTAAACAGCTCTCCTGGTAAAAAGTATCAGCTACTGAAAGTGCGCGATCAATCTCCGGGATTAAGTTCAAACGTGTATCCGTAGTTCGCCAATTCACCAGTTTGTTTGGAGCCGCGCCAACGTCAGCGAATTTTAAATCGATCCCATCGAATATTTACTACTGCATTAAGCAACCACAGTGTAAAACAACGGAGATTTTATTTGCCATAAAGATATTTCAACAGGCACACATACTGGCCGCAAAGTTGTATAATTATTTTAATGTCGGCGGTGTTGTTGGAGGCGCAGATTTTCCGTGCATTCTGGCCAGCAAAAGGCATTAAGCCAGTGAAAAGTGCGCCTTTGGAATAAGAGCTGTTTATTTTTTTTTGTTTACATTTTTTTAATTCAAGTTCGAGGATGCTAATGGTGGCTTGCGGCTGTGAGATGAATGGAGGCCTCTGCGGATGTTATCTCGGCAGCGAATGTCGGTTACGCTGAAACAATTTCACGAGAACAAGTCTGAGCTAACCCGAGTGGTTTTGTAGAGGCCGCCACTGAAAAGTTTCCGCAAAAAAAAAGTTAACTGAAATTGTGAGATTCGCATTTTTGGTCGGATGTTGGAAATGTGCTTAAGTTAAAGTTCATTCCGTTCCTTTTTTATTGCCGTCTTGCGAAATGTATAGGGTGAAGGAGGAGTAAGGGATGTAGGGAGGGTGGCAATTAAATCGCTCTTCTTTCGCTGAGCCCTGAATTACATTAGTTTATGGCCAACCCGAGTAGCTAAGGGGCCTCCGGGATTACAACATGGCCTGGGAAGGTGCAATGCAGATGCAATCAGTATAATATAGCGTTGACATCTTTTTCCTGTACTCTTAATCGAATTTATCTGAGCTGAATACGAATCAATAATACTTACTGGGTTATTCTCTTATGTGCGTAAAATGTGTGAACCTTACCGATTAAATTTTGGTTCAAATCCGTTTGGTAGATTTTTCGTGAATTACATAAACTATAATCGTCTCGAATCTCACATTCTTTTAAACTTTCATAATATTTAATATTGCTAGGTATAATATTTACAGCTTGGGTTGCATTATTGGCATTTTAGTAGTAAAGTAACTTTTTTTTTAGACTGTGTTGCAATGCTTTATTTAAGCTTTCCTACTATAATTAGTAGATCGTAGTTTCGCAGCCTATTCAATTTAACTCAATATTTTTATTGGTAGATCGGCCAAAATTTAATCAATGATAAGCTCGTGTTTACCTTTGTTATTTTACTTCAGGTTTTGGCGTAGTTTAAAAACTCAAGCTTGTCTTTGATTACATTCGCACCGATATACCTGGTAAAATATTGATAAAAATTGACCATTATATAATATTCCATTCAAATAAACAAATCAAAATATTTTCTCTTTATCACATTTGTATAATAGGATAAAACTCCGCACAGATCTCCTATTTTTTCCCTATCTTATTGCCTAATATGTTGAGACTATAATACGTATAAGCATTTCATACAGCATCATAGAGACACAATAGCAGATGCCGTCGCAGGCTCCTCTTAACGGCCGAATATCTCAGACATATTATTCAGACTAACATATTTGGGGTGGCAATTGTTTTTGATGACAGCACAAGAGTTAAGCCGTCGAGTGCCCCTATCCTGGCATTGGGCCAAGGACCTTATTCAATTACACAGGCTTGAGTGCCACTACAGTAAGAGTAGGTCGGCTTTTTTATCGGCCTCGTCATAAAAGTGTTTCTTTTTCCTCGCTAATGCATTTTTGTGTTAATTGGCGAAGTTTCTGAAGAAGGAAAGTCTAAAGAGTTTTGTTAAGTGTTAAACTAGTTTTGTACGATTAATGTATCTTTCTGGTACAAGTATACTTACATAATATAAGGAAAAAAAACAACGAGCTATGCTCGTAGAAACGTTTTATCTAGTACATATTATGAAAATGAATAAGTATTGTTATGGAAGTTTTTGGGGTAAGTGCCCATTTTTGAGAGTTACTGTAGAGGAAAGCATTCATTAGGTATTCTTTCTTTTTACTCTAGTAAGATACTTGAAAAGAATAAAGTAGTATATCAATTAAAATATGACAGTAAAATTGTTCTAGACTTTAATATGATTTAGAGCAATAGCCAATACCTATTAAAAAAAATACACTACACGCCTTTTCATCCCAAAGTGGGACAGGCAGAGGCACTTGCTGAGCAAATGCTCACAGTTCACCAAGTGTATTTTAACAACCAACGTCACAGGGGGTGAGCCCATCGCCGTAGCCAATATTTTTAATATTAATAATGACTTTATAACACAAATAGTTCTTTCTGCACATTAATTAAATCAAGCTAAGCTGAGTAAAAAAGTAAGCAAATCGATGGAATATCGTCAGATTAAAGAAACGGAAAGAAAGAAAGGAGTCTCGTACAGCATTTTTGGATGTATTGTGTAGTATGTAGTATTTCCCCCAACATTGTTTAAAAACGGCTTATAAATAATAAAAATAGGCTTCTCAACAATAGCCTTAAATATATATATATATATCAAAACTTAAAGTTCTGACTGAATCATTCATCACTGACGCATCAATGCCCAGCCCAAATCCTTAACCCGGATAATTTTAACAGGGTTTCTTTTTTAAGAAAAAATAATACTAAAACTGCGCGAATCAAATGGCGGTGCGTCAATTAACCCATCTAATATATTATGTACATCGAAATATTCTACGCATCCACCCCAGTAGGCATTATAGATGTGAGTTTATGTATACTTAGAAATGTTTAATATTGACCAACAAAACGTTTGCTCGTAGTTTCCTTTACAAGCAGTATAGGTCGTAACCATTTATCTTCCTAATGTGGTCTATCTGTCATCGTACTTGCGCCTTGCCTTCATGCAGAGATGTATTAATCTTCGTCGATGATTTTGTCTTGCATGGACGCTTCTCGAGTTATTTTACGGAAAGAAAGAATATCAAAATTCTCAAAAATATTACGGAAGAAGGTGTCATTCGTAGATCTAGAATTTATTATTTTAATTCCGGTTTACCTAGGACAATGTTTATGAAACACTAGACGTTGACCAGTCCTAAGGTATTAATATTATTTTCAGTGTAATATTCCACCTTTTTGTTTCCTTTAATTGTCTTCTGACAATAACTACACACGAAAAAAGGAAGAGGGAAATCGGTGCAACCGTTTAGCTGTGAGGCCGTGATCAAGAGAAATAGGGATTCATAACTTTTAACCCCAAAACGGGGTAGGCAGAGTAGGCTTGCTTGCAAATGCCCACGGTTCACCAAGCGTATTTAACCCAACGTTACAGGGCGTGAGCTCATCGCCGATATAAGGTTCACTCACACACCTTGTGGTGTGCGGGTTTCATCACGATGTTGTCTTTCACCGTACGAGCGTTGCGTGGCGTATATAATCTCTTAAAATTAGTCCCATTGGTACACCTCCAGTAGCCGGACATGAACCCACGACCTCCCGATCCACGAACCTCCGACCAACTGGACCACAGACGCTCTAAATAAATAACGATATAACGGCGCCAAAAGTACGGAAATTTTACAAAACCATCAAAAGATTTACGCTGACGTATATATTACTCCGAATGTTCATTCCATCATCACGGGCCGCAGGTGTGGTCTTCCCAATTACCCTGACGTGTCTCCCGAGCCTGGAGCCCTGCCAGCGCACAATCAAAGAAAGTCCAACCGCAAACCAAAACAAACTTGAACCTTGCCTTTACTATTTCCCATGTAAAAGTAGGTCAGATTACACTAGCTGTATACATAGATATGTCCCTCTCCACCTGGAAATGTGCACTTGCTAATGCCGCGCTTGTTCCAACCCAAAGTGGGCGGTCGTGTTGAAGTGGATTTGTTGCATCGCTGATTGATTACAGCTTTGTGAATTCCGTAAGGTAATCTATAGCTATACTTATAATTAAACTGTTCAGGGTCCAAAACTGTACATTGATTCTTTTTACAATAAAACCGGTGGAGTATATCAGTTTTCCGTTACGGAAAACGAATTTCATATTTTTGGAAGAAACGGCTGGATAGATTTTGATGAAATTTGGCACGCAGATACCTTATACACTGGAATAATATTTAGGCTAACTTTTATCCCGGAATTCAATTTGGTTCCCGTAGGATCGTCCAAAAACGACTATTTCCAACCGGCTGAACATATCGTAATGAAACTTTCTTTGGTTGATAGGATTTAGGAGTCCTGGAGATACATGCTATTAAAATGTATCCCAAAATACCTTGAGGATAGGTAAAATGCACGTAATATCTTAAATGAAACTGAAATGTACATACAGATAAATTATTTCACACGCTTCTTACATGCGATAGCGCAGTGGTCAACGGTCATTCTAAGGCGAATTGCATGGGGTTCGAATCTTCACACGGGACAGTTTTCTTTTTGCTTTTTTTATATTTATTTTATGGAAAAAGGCAAGTAGCCTGATTTTTAGGAAAAAAAACACAAATAGTCAACAATAAAAATCTCCGGTTTCGTGTAGGCTCAAAACAAAAGTGACAAAATAAATGTTAGTGCCAAAAAACGGAGAAATATTTACAAAATGCGAAACAGCGTATATGACACATACACTGTGCATTCGAAAAAATTTCGCCTTAATTATTAAAACTGCTACCGAAGACATTATTCCGCGCGGACGGAGTCTATCTAGTAATCTAGTAGGTAATAAAATGAGTATATCGTTTTTAAGCTATGTGCTTGTAACGGTTCCGCTTCTCCATCACTTTAATACTGAGTATACCTCGGTGGTGTCACCAGTAATTTATCACGTTTTAGTAAACAACCTTATTTTAAAGCTATTTTGATCTTAGGGTATTTGGTATGATAGCATATTGGTATGACCGTGAGTTAACGGCGAATAGAATACATGTGTCACCATCCTAGCCTTACTTTTCCTGTCATGGGGATCGTCAGAGGCGACCGAGGGACCGGCAGTAGAGCTTTCTGTGAGTTAAACCACAATATTTCGGTTTGTTGTATAAAAATGTTAATTATGTGACGATTGTTAAGTGAAATACCCTAAGCCACACTTATCCAGACTAATAAATAGCTCATTGGGCAGCAGTAGGTTAGAATGTCAGCTCCGCTAAGTTTAGTCCTCCGTATTCACTCGTGGTGGTCTCCCAAAAGGCAATTTGTGCCTCGTTTGTAATAATGCTATCTCCCACTATTTAGAATAGGGAAGTGAAAATCGCATATAATATATTTTCCCTCTTATTTCTATACCGTCTTTAGGTTAATTACTACGTGGGACACAAGACCCGCGATCTAGCCCAGTAGACATTGATTCAGTTCTGCTCTATTCTGGATGCCGCTGTAGATCCTGGCTCGAACAATCAAATTGAATCTAATTGATGGAAAACTAGAAGGGAATATCCTGGTTATCAAGACTATACAGTCTCAGATGACTGAGGAAACACGAAGTCTCAAAGTCTACACCTCTTAGGATTAATAGATGTGACTATGTATGCACCAAAGTAGCCAAAACCAACGAACGTGTCTGCGATGTAAATGAAACGAAATTAGTATGCCAAGATCGTAGGAGGCGGGGACCCGTGAACCATCCTCTTAGACTGCAGCTTCAAGGAATATTATGTGGAAGTAGAAGCCCCTTTTGCATTGTGGCCAATTACCTTAAAAAATACTAATAAATTATAAATATGAAAGTTTATATGGATGTTTGTCTTTCCATAATGCACAAAATACGGAGTTGATTTTGACGAAACTTTTTAGTATTATTGTGTACTAGCTGACCCGGCAGACCAATTATAAATAGCCAATATGAATTATAAACAGAGTTTCCCTGTTATTTTATGCATGTATTATACATATAACCTTCCTCAAGAATCTCTCTATCTACTAAAGAAAACCGCACGAAAATTAGTTGCGTAGTTTTAAAAATCTAAGCATACATAGGAACAGACAGCGAAAGGCGACTTTGTTTTATACTATGTAATGATGTAGGTAAGTAATTGATTTTTGTTTTTGAGTTTTTTGACATTCAGAATTTAGTACAGTACTCGTAGATTTGTAACCTCATATCAAAATGTGTAAATTAACCCATTCAATACGTAACTGGATTACATCGATAGAATAGTTTACGAAAGTCCGGAAAGATACTGAAACCTAGATTATCCAATTACCTACTATTGCCACTGTTTACTCTCCTTAATTTCGATTGTTTATTGACGCTAAAACATTGCTTTGCAATTGCTTTTTATTGTAAGAACCGATTTTAACTTAATCCTCCTCTCTCTCTAATCAAAAATCCTACAGTAAGATTTTTGAAAGTTCCCCTCGTTTTATCGGTTTTGCCATCATCAAAACCTGATTCCTGGGCAATAACCTTATGTGTCAACAAAAAATGTCTACTGCAGCGTAGCAGAAGCTACGCGGACTACGACGTAGCATTGGGTTATGTCAGTTTTTGCATCATTGTTGTAATTTTCTTCACATTTTTAGTATTTTTTTTACTCTTACACAGGTGAACATAATGTACTTAAGATCCTGGCAAGAGGTCCCAGTGCTAGGTGTCCTGTCTCGTAAATTTACTAAAGTACTATGACTACAGAGTAGGTATGTCTTTTTACGTTCCATCACATTCACACGTACTAAGTAAGAAAGAGATGCCTGCCAGGTGCGCAGGTTGTTTCCAACGCTAACGGTTCCGGTACAGTTACGGACTAGCTAATGTAAATACGGACAATGTACTTGGGTCTTTATTAAGTAAAAGGATTTATGTAGCGATGGTTCAAGTTAAAGAACGGCGTGTATAGCTCAGTGTTTCCAGGGAAGTACAATGCTCACCTGAAGATGAATGGGACGAGCTCGACTGGCTCCCGGAACTTTACCGACGACCTGGGACCTCTGAATATTACGAAAGTGTAGTCTTTAGCCCGCTCCCGTACAGGGAAAACGACTTTCTGGAATTGCTTAAGAACAGAAAGGATATTTTGTATAACTAGTGGACTGACCCCGACTTAAACAATGCTGCACGGAACAGATTTTTTGCTTAGATGTTATTCCTTACATAATATGTTATTATCTACTCTCTCTACTAACTCCTGACTGATTAATTCATCACTGATTTATTCATTCATTAATGCCCAGCCCAAACTGTTGACGATATTAAGCTGGAAATTTTGCACATAAGTTCTTTTTATGATGTTTACGTGAGATAAGAAAGGATTTTTCCAAATTCATCCCCTATGGGACAAAAAGGAGAAGTTATGAGAAATTTAAATTTTGGACTAATGGATCTAAAACTTAGTGCTAGTATTTTTGTATAAAAAACAATATTGAAACTACGCGAATGAAATCGCGGAGCGGGCGTCCACTAGTATTTTATATCAAGAGCTTTTCGAATGGTCGTTTTTCGATTGAACCTCATAAACTCAGGAGAAATATTAACATAAAAGTTATTATAGATATTGGATCAATGACTGACCTAACCCTTTGCCGAGCAATGGTCTTGGAAAGGTTGTACGGCTCGTCAATGTGAACCACTTTTATATAGTGCCAATGCCGGGAAATGCAAAACAAAAGTTCATCTCCTTACAAAATAGATTATTTTTTGCCTCCAGAGATGACATATTGTATTAAGATGAACAAACAACTTTGCATTTCCCCTCATTGTCGCCATATAAAAGTTGTTCATATTGACAAGCCCAACGACGTTTCTAAGACTATTGCTCGGGGTCCTTTTACACTCTGTATAATGATCGAATGTGACAGCCAGCGCACCTGGTTTCTGGATCTTTCAGTCTGTTCAATTCTAGTACGACCTGACGAGTGACCTCTACAATATGGTTCTATATAGTCTTTATATCTTAAGACTAGAGTAACAAATTGTCTTCCCTTTTTAAAGGTTGTCTAAAGTTTCCTATATCCAATAGAGAAAACGTAACATTCATTTTCAACGATACATTGCTACTTGAACGAACATAATTGGGAACGCGAAACATAACAACAGTGAGCGAATACTCATTACTGTACTTGTTTGTACTGAATACACAATCCACAAAGCACCAAGTAGAAACACATTCCAACCGTCCTACCACAGAGGTCCTAGCTTCCCATCACAAATTCTATCCCGTTCGCACGCTTGCTAAATAAAAAGAAACAACCGACATCGGTATGTGACAGTAATCTTGCGCGGCCGTATTACGACTGTCACACGTAATACAGTGCAAGCTGGGCTGTCCATCAATCAGAGCTCCCGGCACCCGTGACGCGGCGTCACGTGACGGGCACGCCGCGAGCGCCCGCGGGAATGCAACAGATTGGTGCAGCCAGTCGACGAGGGCAAATTGCAGCCTGCAGCGCCACGCTCCGGCGGCTGTAACTTACACTCTGTTACACAGGCGTCAATTATGGTTTACGATTAATTGTTGCGTTCATGATCATGGCTTTGTTTTCTTTTTCATTTGCGTTAAGGCACTCCCGGATATGTTTAGAGTATCATTGCGTCGATGGCTAATTCGGAGGATGTATGTATACAGGACAGGCTATTATGGTGGACGTTCATCGTCATGACTATTTTTGTTGGTGTTGAGGCATTGTAGTGCTTGTTGACCCATCACAGGTTATCACTTGGCAGATTAGTTAAGTCGTGATTTTATCTAAATCGTTAATTGCGTTAAAATACTTGATGTAAATGAATTATAAATTAAATGACAATTTCAAATTCAGATTTTTTATTATTATGCACTATTTGAGCTATAACGTACTTTATGAAGTAAGTGTTGTTATAAGTAGTTACCAGTTGTTATGGTATAATAATCATAGACCTGCACTGATAATCTACTGCAAAATCTTCTTAGCAATAAACAATATTATAAATTAATTTATTTAAATAGCATCCGCTGTTGTGATTTCACACAATAATGGTACATCTACATATATTCCACAGGGGTATACAGAGACAATATATCCGGACTAAAATACCACACCAATTCTCCCCAATCATAGATCTCTATGTGCCTCTTTCTCATAGTCAAAGTCAAAGTATAATTTATTTGTTTAAAATGCGTGTAGGTTCATAAAGGTACAGATGATATAAAAAACATTATACATTTTTTTCACCATGCTTTGCCATTATGACATACAAATAATAAAATATAACGAAAATATAAAAACTTACAATTAGAGATCTTATTTCCAATACCTACAGTTGACAGAAAACCAGTGGCAAAGCGTTCTCACTGTAATGTTTGCCCCGCTATAATCGTGTTTAAATGAGAGAGACCAACTACGCTCAAGCAAATCTTGAGTACTGCTTGTTTCAGAATACGAGCCGTTATCCAAGACCTATAACTACATATTAGGTATCTGTAGCAACGACACACCCCATCCATCCATCGTTATGACATATGAATGACGAGGCTTATCTCACCAACTGGGTCGTGTTAAGCGACAATGCACTCTATGCTACAGTACCGAAGACGTAAAAACCGAAAGCATGACTATTATAGGTCGTCATGCCGTCTGAAGGAGACATGAATTACTGTATCACACAGAGTCAAGGCTTAAATGTCATCTATGGATGATCTATACAAGAATGGGGGATTATTTAATTTATTGTTATACTTGTGGAGGCCCCACGATTTCCTTCGCGCAGTTTCACTATTAATTTCTATTCAAAAATACACACATCAAAAGTGTCTAGGGATCAAGTACAGTTTAGAAAATTGCAATCAAGAATATATTTTACATAAAACTGAATTCATTCATAATTTATTCAAAATGTGGTGATAAGTCATTGATACGGGCATGGGGAATTAGGTAGAAGACCAATCCAGAAGATTAGATTTGATTTAAATAAATTAGATTTTTTTAGAGCTAATAATGTTCTTGATCTCTAGATACTTTTGATGTGTGTACTACCACCAAATAGACCCCAGACCCATAACTCCAAAATTAAAGCATTTCTCATTTTAACTTCTTTTAAATCCATTTTATCCCCTTAAGGGATGAATTTTGAAAAAAAATATCTTATTTCACGTAAATATCATTGTTGGAGACGAACCCATTTATCCAAATTTATTTCCAAATAATTATATTTCCAAAGTCCTACCCACACCGTTTATTTACCCGTAACATTGTACTGAACTCTCAATTTTCCTAGACAGTTACCAATTCCAACAGAAGTTTGAGCAGTGTATTCAAATATAACTATCACAGAGACGTCGATCCAGGTGGTGCTTCGTATTACAACCTAAGCATACTTTACACTGAGCTGTCGTTTCGAACACAGTACATCCATCTCATGGGGAAGATTCAATGTATACGTCAGTTTGTCGAGACCCGGCAATGTGTCGCGAAACGGCACTAAATCCCGGGTCATTGTAAAGCAAGAAGTCCGCAACCGTTGACCCGAGGATCTATACATTTGAATAGAATCCAAGTAAGTAAATATTGATTTAGGTAAGACCGGTTTAGTGTGAATAGATAAGTAGATATATAGCTTGGTACGTAGTATGTTTGCAAGTGCAATTTATGTGTTTACGTAATTCAATGGTGGTGTCGTGTAAACAGTCACGTATGCCTTTTTTTAAAGGAGAGTAATATTCAATATGTTTCGAGTTAATTCTGATTTTACATGTCTCGCCATTATACGTATTTTGAATCACTAACTGAGCGGTTCATTCCGTTCTGTGGGATTTTTGGTATTAAATGTCGTCCATATTCTAAATCCATGATCGCCAACCCGCCTGCCAAGCGTGGCGATTACTGGCATTTCACCCCAAATGACGGATCTCATTGGGGGAGGCCCTCGTCCAGCAGTGGACGTTATGTGGCTGATGATGATATTCTAAATAAATTTAACAAGAGTTTCAATAATACCGTGTCATACTATTTTAGAAACGTTTATTAATAACAACGAGCGTTCTGTAAAAATATATTCAAAGAAGGAAGGAACCAATCAATAGTAGTCTCTCGCCCCTACGTTTTTTAAAGTTACCTTCGTCTTATCGGGTCTGCCATCGCCAAATCCTGACTGACTGATGATAAGCATATCATGGGACCAACTTTGGAATATCTTCTTTCAAACAAAAAGATTTATCAAAATCGGATCAAAAGCGACGAAGTTATACGCGAAAAAACATTAAAAAAACACAATATGCGGTCGAATAGAAAAAGTCTCCTTTTTTGAAGTCGCCTACAAGTTTGCAGATTTTTGAGGCCTTTACAATTTTTCACGCTTTGTAAGTATATATGAACACATGGTGTTAAAAAACTTATTGCAAAAAACCTGTTTTAAGGTAATTTTGTATATTTATTTATTTATTTAACACTTTATTGCAATAAATGTACAAAAGGCGGACTTAATACTAATGTATTATCTACCAGTCGACCCCACAACATGGGAAAGAGTAGGTAATTGCGGGTCAGTATTAATAAGAGTTTAATAACTTGGTACATAATAACATGGTATAGATACCTACATAGATTTCTAGGTAACTATAGTTACAACACTGTTTTAATACTAGAAGTATGTTACATAAGAATTTAAAAAAAAAATATAGTTTCAAATACTACATAGATATATATATATTATAAATAAATATACTAAGACATTTATATTACTTAATAAACTACATAAATACATATGTGTACAAATATAAAAGAGTACATACTACATAAACTGCATATATATATCAATGACACATAAGAAGTTAATTATTATAGGAAGCTAGATAGTGCGTCTTTAGGAGGTTTTTGAAAGAAGGTCGCGAGGGGGCTTTTCTGACATCAGTGGTAGTAGTATTTTTAGGTACTCGAATATAAATATCGACTACGCCACTGATCATGCGATATTACTGCTTGGGTACACTATATTTTTCGAAGCATTTTTCTCTTTCAATAGAAAATTCTTTACAAAGAGATTTCCCTCCTCACCAAAGTAGTATGGCGAGCAATTTCCTTGTACACGCTTGTGGGAATATATCTCATCCCGGAGGTGCTGAAATTGAACAGCGAAGAGCGCGGATCCTTCACAGTTACAACCAATAAGTGCTGGAACATGTTGCATAAGGTACTGTGGAAACGATAGGACCGAAGGAGAAGATGGTCTTCTCCTTAAGAAATTAATCAAGTACTAACGTTGATTTGTAGATTCGAAACAAATTATAATTGAGATCTAGGATAATTTCTATGTTCAATGCTTCATTCAGAAAAACCTAGAAGTGCCTTCTTGATACAAAGTGTTTATATTTTAGTGATAATATAAAAATATGAAATGTCAGAACGAGGTAGAAGGAGACTTAAAGATTCGGGGACCAAGTCACACTTTTCGACAAACCACAGTTAAATGGGAGCGAAGAAACAAGCAATGCACGACGTTTGACGCTGCGGTGGAACCACGAAAGGATACTAGACTTGGCCTCAGGTGTACCACTTGTTATTCCTTCGTTTTACTTATTTTGTGCGGAGCTTTCATACAGGTACATCTGTCCTTTAGAAATAAAATCCGAGGTTCTGGTTTATGTTTTGGGAATATTTTGCTGTTGTTCACTGCTAAGTTGCGTAAATTCTGTAGGAAATTACTTAATGAAAAGAAATAAGAAATTATATTTACGAAGCAAAATGGGTTTACTGTGAAGGTTGAAACACTCCGTCTTATTACGTATTCCATACTTTCATCGTGCGGTCACAGTTTCCGGCAGCCTCAAGATTATTACAGACGGGCGAACGGTCGGGAAATTTTCTAAATGTCTGCCTGTTGCGATGAACAAGGCTTGGCTTTCTCTCGAGGCTTTCGAGGGACGTAATTTGACAAATTAGAGACAGACAAAGCCTATCTTCGCGTCACGTTAAGTTTAACAAGAGTATACCGGTGGAATAGGACTGTTAAGATATATTAGACAAAGTTTTAGTACTGATGAAAATGAAAAAGTTTCTTTCAAGAGTATTCTAAAATTGTTTTTTTGGAATAAAAGTAAACAATTAGGTACTTTTCCGACCAATAAACAATTAAAATTATGGAGTGGAAGATGTTAGAAAAAAGGATAAGCATCCGATTTTTTGTTAAAGCAGAAAGTACAGGTAACATGCAGAAATATGCAGATGAATAAGTTGTTCCCATTTGTATTATGAAGTATGTAGATATATTGCTCGAAATCCTTTAACATATATAAAAAAATAAAACCGCGCAAAAATATTTCACTTTCCATTATCCAAAAACGCGCGTTGGGAACATCATTAACGAAAAAATACCTACACAATTAATAATGCTCTATAATAAAACAATTACAACATTGTTATCTTAGCAATAAGCGAAAGCAAACAAATAACAGACCGTACAAATTACACTGTAAGGTGCTTAATTAAAACTCCAATACTCTGTGTAAATAAACATACATACTAATAAACTCACAGCTCTCTTAATTACGGCATCGACAGATTCCCCGGAGTTTCTTTTTTTTTAATTATTGACCGTTCATTTGTGGGCAAATTAAGACGAACGCTATTTTTCATACAGCCGCCGTAATTAACTGTGGATTTTCTCACAAGCGAACTTGATCCGCGGTGGCCATTAAAAGAACTCACAGGACCTGTTTAAGATGGACTAGCTAAGTTTTTGTTTGTATGAAGCTGGGGCTTTGACTTACATGTTTTGTGTAAGGATCATGTGTCCCGTACTGCGGATCCGAAGCTCGTCAGTTTAGACCGGAATCCGGGCTAGGGGGGACGTTCTGCGGATTTCACTAGTTGATTGTTATGTTACGGATTATTGAATCTATCTTGAAAATGTCGTATCTATTTTTTTCTGCATTTAGACTACTCAGCGAACCAAGGATTAGATTATTAAACATATATATAGTGATGAAAAAGCGTCTGTCGTCCACTTGTAACCGGGAGGTCGCGGGTTCGAGTACGGCTACTGGACGTGTACCTATGGTACTCTTTTTCAGAGCCTTTGTACGCAACGCAACGCTTGTACAGTGAAGGACAACATCGTAATGAAACCCGCACACCACAAGGTGTGTGAACCCTATAACGGCGATGGGCTCACCGCCAGTCTCGTTGGGTTAAATACGCTCGGTGAACCGTGGACATTTGCTTTAGCAAGTGCCTCTGCCTACCCCGGAATTAAAAGGCGTGAATCATACTGATGCCTTTATTTTCACATTGGGGTTACATTGTACACGGGTCGTATGGGAAGGGGTTGGTCCTAGAAGGACATTGCTTGATCA
Source organism: Conopomorpha cramerella (assembly GCA_012932125.1). Classification (NCBI taxonomy): domain Eukaryota; kingdom Metazoa; phylum Arthropoda; class Insecta; order Lepidoptera; family Gracillariidae; genus Conopomorpha; species Conopomorpha cramerella. The sequence continues at coordinate 3,464 of SJJU01002364.1, read as the reverse complement.
GATTTGCGATTTCCTTAAGGATGCCGGCGACCTGATTAGCCGCACCCGACGAGCATGCATCAAGAAATGTATGGCTGTGGAAGAGGCGAAAGAGATTTTCTGGTATCGTGACAAGTGGAGGTCCGTGATCTGTGCTTACCCCTCTGGGCAACGGGCGTGACGTATTGTCTATGGAACTCTGTTTTGAAATAAATATAGATTGATTGATTGTTTGTATATGTTATGGTTATTTAACTTTAAAAACATTGATGCAACACTTGCAAAACGTCAAAAGCTACATCTTCATTTGTCACATCACAAAGCTACATTTGTAGGTAGACATAAAATATGTATATCATAAACAAAAAAAAAAATACGCAAAGATAGATAAATTACCATCATTCATCACCATAAATCACGAACCTGCAGCACAGGCCACGGAATTTCCCACCAATGTAAGATGACGTTTAAACTCAATTTCCTTAAAATGAGGGAACCTCATCTATTATTTTGCAAAAATTACATTTAAATTAAAACGCCTTGAAAGGGAAATGAAGGCGATGTCATTACGAGACTACGGTGGAGCCTCGCCACTGCCATGCCATCTCTTGGCCGCGGCGGCGAGTGGCGAACCGACGTGGTTATCTAGTTACGAGGGTGTTGGGCTTAAGTTAGAATTCCACCGAAGTGCAACATTGTAGCTTAGAGTATGATGCAAGTATTTCTCTTTGTTTGGGTTTAAAAATATTTACAGTCTTTGTTTTTATAAACTCACTTTTTACAGGATGAAAGTACTATGATCTATCATGTAAGCTACCGGTGTGTTGTAAATAGAGGTAGTATCTATTTCTTCACGTTTTTTATACGTATGTAGGTTACTTTAAAAAAGAAGCTATAAACCCGACGACAGACTTTTAAGCGCGAATTTCTTATATTTACTTTCATATGAACCTACTTCTGACAATAACAAAAAAAAAAATTAGCGAAAGCGGTCCAATCATTCACGGGTAGCGCGGTAACCAAGGGACGTATGGGTCATAATATTATGTATGTATGATGTATATTGTTAATACATGCAATTTTCATCAAAATATCTATCCGTTACAACGATGTACGTTACAACGGCTCGTGCCGTAAATGCCAAAATTTGTAGTAAAACTACTTTTTGATAGAAAATAAATGTAAAGAAAATATTTTCTACTATGGTGGAAAATCACCTTTAGATACCTCCACAGGCCCCAGTAGCGACATTCATTGAACTAGAATGGCCTTAAATGCATTTTAATAGCAGTCAACCATGATATTTTACAAGGATGGTTCCTTTACAAAATGTATCTCGCTTTTTTTCATAATTTCATATTTTTATAAAAGTTTAGTAAATATTGCTGTGTATTTACTTACCTGTATACCATCACTATCTAAATATATAAAAGGAAAAGCTGACTGAATGACTGACTGACTGACATATCAACGCACAGCCCAAACGGCTAAACGTAGGGACTTGAAATTTGGAATGGACATAGCTTAGGTACCGTAGGGGTGCACTAAGGAAGGAATTTCCGAAATTCCTACGGGAACGGGAATTAACGGGATAAAACGTTTGTATGAAAAATCTAAACCGCTCAAGGAAGATGCTTGAAATTTGGGTTGCAGGTACCTTAGTACACTTAAAGCTTAGATGCAACAGGCTATTGGAAAATTCCCATGGGAACGGGAGTTATCGGGAAAAAACTTTTGTATGATAAACCGCTGAAGTTAGACGCTTGAAATATAGGATGCAGGTACTAAACTACGCGAATGAAATCGCGGGGCGTCCACTAGTACTTTATATCGCTCAGGTGGTACTTCACTACATCGTATAAACAAAAGTCGCCTCCCGCTGTGTGTCCGTTTGTATGCTTAGATCTTCAAAACTAAGCAACGGATTTTGATGCAGTTTTCTTTATTATATAGAGTGAGTTTAGATAATGGTTTCTGTTGTAAGTATTATTCATACATATAGTAGTACACACTTCACGCCTTTTAATCACAAAGCGAGGAAGGCAGAGACACTTGCTACAGCAAATGCCCACGGTTCACCGAGCGTATTTCACCCAACGTGGTGGTGAACCGGTGAGCCCATCACTGTTATAGGGTTCACACACCTTGTGGTGTGCGAGTTTCATCACGATGTTGTCCTTCACCGTACGAGCGTTGCGTTGCGTACATAGGCTCTGAAAAAGAGTCCCATTGGTACACGTTTAGTAGCCGGACTCGAACCCGCGACCTTCCGGTTACTCAAGGTTAGTCAAGTATCCGACCAACTGGACTACAGACGCTCTCGATAATAGCAGCGAAACACTGTTAATGATGTATGTTTTCAATATTTTCCGGGTCTATTAGTTCAGTTTGAATTATAGCCTTATACTATTGTAATGTTTAATTAAAATCCGTTTAGTAGTTCGCAAGAAAAAGAAACAAACATCCATCGAACCAAACCATCTTTCTCGTTTATAATAGGTACTAGTTGACCCGGCAAACGTTGTTATTCCAATATACAATATTCACAGTATTTTTCTGCTATTATATGCATGTATTATACATAATAACCCTACCGCAAGAATAAATCTATCCACTAAAGAAAATACCATGAGGATACCTCATCATAATCCGTTGCGTAATATTAAAGATCAAAGAATACGTAGGGACAGACAGCTGGAGGCAAATTCGTTTTATGCTATGTACTGATTAGTATTATACGTACTAAGAAATACCTACATACGTTAACTCTGTCAATTGGTGCTTAAGTGAAAAAGACTAACCTTCGAATTAGTATTTTAAAATTGATTTTACATAATGACAAAAATGCTACCCGCATTTTCAAAGCAAGTCGTAGCAAATAATTAATTATCTTCAAGATCAATTGCACAAATCTATAACCGGAAACCGGAAGTGTACCTAATTGAATTGATTGTTACATACATCACGTTACTTTCATTCCTGAATGAGCGACCTTGGGGAGGTGATGTCAGCTGAATGGGCGCAAAGAAAAGGCTGATTGATGAACCGCCAAGTTCGCCGGAAGTTCACAGCCCCCACTGAGCTTGGGTAAAGTCAGGCTGTAGTTATTCGGTAACATGCTGGAGTACGCTATTGTAAGGATTCGTGCGGTGGAAAATTTTATGATGACAATGTAATATTTTTTAACAAAAAAAAATAAACCGAAAAGAATATATTTTTATGTAGATATGGGAGCGCTGTATATACGGTATACCCTTTCCATTAAAGAAGATTTATCAAAATCGGGCAGCTCTGAAAAAGTTATGCCCAGTGATGAAAAATATATATATATGGGTCGACTAGAAAACCTCGATGTTTTGTCAGGATACAGAAATGCGAATTTACGCTTTTAATTTTTCTAATGTTATACAGGGTGGGGCCCGAAAGTTCTCACTATGAAAGTGGACGCAAACCGTTTAGTTCGCGTAAATGGCAAATCCACCTGG
>SJJU01002363.1:0-21457 GCA_012932125.1 Conopomorpha cramerella | reverse complement strand
AGGTAGGTAGCTACATCGAATAAATAGTGACCGAATCGCCTGTTCATGATAACAGTTATTAAAATAAAACTACTACATTGTCTACAAGAAACAAACTTAGAGAAATGTAGGTGGCTATGCAACTTTAATGTAGGTAGAGGTATGGGTTGGTACAGTAGACCTTTTCGAGTTTTTCTGTTTACCAAAAAAAAAAATTTACATTCCATTTTTTTCTATTACCTACGTAATACAGGTAATAAATAATCCACATAAAACAAAGACCATAAAATACCTATGTTTTAAAAGAATAGTATAGTATTTTCTGACAACACCTTGGTTGGTAGTGCTTTTTTCTGAATGGAAATGAAAATCAATAATTTCTGACATGCGCACTTCAAATGTAGGCCATCATCTAATATGGTCAAGTCTGGGTTATCATATAATATTATGAAGATTCACGATGAAAAAATCAGTATATAGTATACTTAATTAGATTTAAGTAGGTACTAAGTCATTAACAATTTTTATGAGAACCTAATAATGTTTTGATAAACTGCTTATCTAAGTGCCTACCCCATAACATTATAACATGAAGTATTTAACGTGGGCATATGACGTACAATACCTAACAATTGTTTAATATTGCTGTAAAACAGAAAGTTCATGTGAACAACATTCGTCTATTTACCTACACAGTAACTTTAAACTCGTAGTAAGGTATCAAGGTCACTAAAAATGATCTTGTTCTATCTATAGGGAAATCGATACCGAATTAGCGATAAATTGTCTTTTCCAAGAATACAAAAAGGTTTTACTATTACTTACCTGCCCACGAAGTTCTCCAGAACTGAACTTTTTCCAGCAGATTGACCACCTACTACAGCTATTTGCGGAAGGTCTAGTTGCATGTGAACCCCAAGCTGTGTAAATGCATCTTGCATTTTATTCACAATTGGGATCAATTGCTCCATCCCTATGTTCCCGGCCATGGTTGCCGGTTTTTATTAAGACTTCGCCTTTTATGAACTTCACTGCAGGTCTTCACTTACTTACTGATTTTCTTTCATCAATATAAGGTTCGTCAAAATGTTATTGCGCATGCGTGAGCACTTTATTTCAATGAAGTAGGTATGCATGCATTTATTTCTAACGTCGTTCCTGTTATCTTTTTTGGCAGATTTAAATTTTATTTAGCAAGGGGTTTCGAAACTGAACACTTTTTAATTAAAATGAACGGAATAAATTAACAAAGTAGTGTTAAGTAGATAGGTGGGTACTTACCTATATGAATCTATAGTCTGTTCATTTTACCAAGAGAATTTATGTAAACAAATTACCAGTGGTTCTCCAACTTTTTGATGCAATGCATGTGCACACATCTTATTGCATACTAAAAATAGGTAAGTGCTATTTGTCGATATAACAGTATTGTTTGGTGAGTAATCATTTATTGAACATAAATAAAAGCATCAACCTGTTTTGGTCACAATGACTGCTTTGATGATGGTGATGCGGAGGATGAGAAAGTTCGCGTGTTCGCCCACACCACTTGGGTCATGTTCAGTCTTGACAACAACTATCTAAAGCAAAATTGAAAAATAATTCTAAGAATTCACTCGTACTGTGAAGTTGGAACAGACAGACTAACAAACGAAACCATGACAGGTTCCGCCATTAACTTTACACTTATGAGTAAAACAAGTTATTCACGAAAAATGTATTAAGTTTAGTTGTGCCCCCCAACAGGAACGCTTTAGGAAACTGAGCCGAAACGTTCGTTCGAGTTCTTCAAGAGACATTTTTTTTTTATAAATAGTTAATTTTATGATAACGGGATTTTGTTCGTTTTTAATGGGGAATTTTCAGTTGTTTCTCTTTGTTATGACAGACGCCGCTAGCTGTATTAGGGGGACAAATGTCAACGAAATGAATCACTTCAAGCAGTCAGTACCTATTAACATGATATTATTTTTTTAATTTTTTTGTTTACATGTTACAAAAGGGTCTGAAGTTTAAATAACTTACTCAAATAATAAAAAATATAACCCTGGATACCTACTAGTGATATTCAGATAAGAATTTTTTAGATTTTGAAATTCTTGCCCGTTGTTTTTACTATATTAAAATGGTATATGAAGTGTCTTGATTCCCGGTGTTTTTGCTAATATCTTAAATCATTTAGTGTGATACGACACATTTCAACAAATTAATGGTTATACTATGATTTTTAATACCGAGAGAGTAAAGTAGTTACAATGTATAAATAGCCTGCTTCTCTTTGTTTGTTTACATACATTATCTCGTTAAAATTATTTTTTATGTATTTGCCCTTCTTGTTTGGGATAGCTGTCTTACCACTTACTCGTCGTATTCGATCGATATCGTTTCTTTTAAAAAAACAACCAACTAGTAACAAATTAAAACTATTTTAACATAGCAACTTAAAAGTTAGCACGAAATCGCAAAGAATTGCTTATGTTGAAAAATAATATAGAAAATGTCTAATTATTCTTGTGAGGAATTGAAATCCGTTCAGTAGTTCGCCTGAAGTATTAATATATACAATATACTGTCACGTTTATAATGTTAGTAGGATAGTACCTACCTATGTACTTTCAGTGGTGAAATCACATAGTAGTTTTGTACTTGCTTGACCTTATACCTGGATTAAACGTTGTAATTTTGTTACTAATTCGATAGCGATGTCACTATAAGTAGAGAATATTTTTTGGAATGTGGGTATCATTGACTGTCAATATATTACTATCGTTAGGTAATCATATTATATCCTACCTGTATTATTGTATAAGTAGGTACAACAAAACACAATAACACCAACTTAACTCCCAAGATAAAAGAAGATAACTTTGTTGAGACCATACATTACCAGATCAACGTAGGTACATTCATAACGGTAAATTATTTATTTGGTTTCAAGATTTCTTAACAATTTTTTTTTTCACGATAGTAACAACCCACCTACTTAACCTTCTATTTAGAGTTAACTTAGTTACCTACAGTCAGTGAAAAATATGGTCTATCAGTTCTATTACTTGGTAGCTTTTCTATGAAAAAAGAGAAAAATAAACTTTCCGTTATAATGACGTTATTAATATTATTATGAGTTTCTTAGGGTGGTATCTACTTGCATTATTTTTATGACCCACCTTACAAACCCACAGTATTTTTCTGAGTCATTATGCATTTATATTAAGGTATTTTAGGTTTCAAAATGTATTATTTTTATTTACTAATAATGTTTCTTCATCGATGTTATAAAACTGCTTTATCATTTTGCTTACATAGCTTCTTACAAAAGTGGAACGCTTTTTAATACCTTTAATATCCAAAAGAGGGCGCTGTGTACTCGCGTCTTTGTCTGTGACGTCACTGTATTGATCGCAAAGAAAATCGTCTTTTTGTAGACGCCATCTTAAAATAAAGTGATTTAGGTTTTGGTAGCGTAGATTATTTTAAAATCCAAAGTAATCTTACATTAGGTATTAGAATTTGCAATTTAGTATTACTTATTACATTCATCTAAGTGTGAAGGACCAAGGTACATAATAATTTTGTTTCTGTTGTAAGGATTTGTCAAACAATTTCATTTGTTATTACTGTAACTAGTTCTGTTCTAACAGATTTTATGTACCGTTACCTGTATAAATACCATCTAGTTCCTTGTTAGACCGAGGGTATAATTCGAGTGTTACGCAAGAATAGTGGAAACATCGATCGAGTTCACAAAGCAAGCACGGATGTAACACGTCAATAGAATTTTCAGGGCAGGGCTTCGTTTTTTATTGTTTCCGTGCCGTGAAAGTGGTTAACGCAGTGAATTTTCAAAGTGACTTATTTGAGCATTAGTGCCTCCATGTTATTTCTCACAAAAGTGCAATTCTAAAGGATTTGTTGCGGTGGAAAGTTACGGATCATTTTCGCACTTTCATTGTGACAGTGTACAGTGCTATTCTGATGGTGTAGACGTGTTGTGGTATTGCTTGCAGTTGGTGGTCGGCGCGGGAGTTACCTGATGGTGTGTATATCGCAGCATGTCTGCACTCTCGACCGCGGGCGGCGGAGGCACTACGGCGCAGAGCAAGCCGACGTCCGGGAAACCCAAATTTCAGAAGTTGGACATCAATAGCTTGTACTGCGCCAACAAGGTACGTTCTGGTTTGAAGGTACAGCTGTCTTATGTTCAGTAAACATTGTTTGGAAAGGGCACGCCCATGCCATCGTAATTTACATGGCTTGGGATCCCATGGAGGGTTGTTTTTCAAGGACACTGAAAACCAGGAGATCATTACCTTCAACAGGGTTTTTTTTTAACCTGTACTTTTTGTAGCAATTATGTAGACACTCCCACTAATTCCTATTTTTATGTTGGCTTGTAGCCCAAATCAGACTTCATTTCTTTATTACCAAATTGTGACTACATTTAACATCAGCAGATTCAAATTTTGTTAATATTTTTTTGCCACAATATTGTATGACCTCTAATGCATTTTCATACATGTTGTTTGCACAAAATAAACTTGGTACATATTGAAGAGCCGAGAAGTCTATTCACATAATATAAATCATTTAATTTTTACAAAGTGTCACCACAATATCTGGTACTTCATGGCATGCAAATTAACAGCTGATTTATCTATTTGCCTTTGTTATGTCAGCTCTGTTCTATTTTACTACTCTTGAGTGATTTGGCCTTCAACCAACCTTCACTTGATTATACCTTGTTTCTTCTGTAATGAAAATGATATGCTTGAATAGTATTTTGCTATACTATTCACAATATTATAAATTATACTTCAAAACAGATGTACCTATTTTTAATCAAAAGTAATACATTCTTGGGTACTTTGACCTGTTCAGCAGGGGTCATTGACCTTCCATAAGATATGTGTTGCTGGTAAACATTTTTTATCCTTGTGGATAAAAATGTTTGTTGACTTATTTTTGTTATTATTTTATTGAAAATTAATACTTTTTCTTATATTTTGTTTGGTTAGTGTGCACTAACTAGATTTAAGTTTAATGTGATTCTTTTTTTCAGAATGAAAACTCTGAACCGTCCCTAGTAAAATCACAACTAAGCCGCAAACATGGAATGCAAAGTCTTGGAAAAGTTCCTTCAGCAAGGCGACCACCAGCCAATTTGCCATCTTTAAAAACTGAGACTGGTCAAGACTCTAACGCTAAGTATGGAAATAGAATTAATTTATTATTGTTAGTTTACATTGCTTAGTGTGTATATATTTATACTGGTATTTTATTTTCAGTTCTATTTCTGCAACTACAACATCCACATCTACTCCTGCACTATGCAGTTCTCAAACTACAGTAAGAAATCAAATAATAATAATGTGTAGTGGTATAATTTTTAGACCAACTCTAAAAGAACTTTTATTTGTCTCAAAGGAATGTTATGAAGTAATGATTTCTATCTAGCAAGTAAATGTGTATGTAGAAACTAGCTATAACTGACCTAGTATTCATTTCACTAGTCTTGCAACTAGAAGTATTATATATTACTCTCTATATTATATTATGCAGCTACTGTAAAGGAAAATATTGTGAGGTAACCCAGATTTTAAGGGTCATAATTTAAAACAGTAATCAGTATTCTAGTGTTACATGAGAAAAGTTTCTCTTACACAAACTTCACCAATTGATAACTTTGCATAACTAATAAGCAGTATAAATAAAAAAACCGTTTCTGTATTTTCGTTTCAGGATGCTATACAAAAAATATTATATTTTTTAGATGCGTAAATTCGGAGATAATACGTAAAATGTGAAATATCTCTGATGACGTCATTACTTTGTGCGAAATAGGGGGGATTCAAGCCTATCCTTATTTTTTTACAAATCAATATAATTGACAATATTAGTGACAGCAGAATCGTCAGATTCAAAACAAACAATAATAGCAATTATTTCGGTAGTTTTATTTTCTTCTTGGAATAAACCTAAAACCCCGCTACTTCGCTACTATCGATAAAAATGCATCAACCTGAACGAGAGAAAAAGAAATGTTAGGAGTAATATCACTCTGACTCGACGTGGTTAGCAAATAAATAAACACACCTTTCTAACAGCAAAAGTAAACAAAACAACGATCTGCACAGACTACAACTTGAAAATTGACATTGACAGCTATAGTTTTCTTTTCTATCTATGTTTGATCTGTGTATCCATAATAGTGACGTCATATGGCGCTTACGCTCTTTCGAAAAAAATCAATATTAAAAGTGAAAATCATGAATGAAAACATTATTTTTATGTCGAATAAAAAATACGGGTCAAATAATTTTATATTTTCTTCAATTTTCAATAAAAATATCATTTACCATTCGAAATGCAAAGTTGTCAATTGAATTGAAACTAAAAAATGAAACTTTCAATTGGAAAAAATAACAGGTATTTGTGTTTTTTTTCCATCCAACCCTCTGGTAAAACAATGAGTTGGTCATCATTCTTATTAAACTGAAATGTTTCGACTTTTCCCTGCTCTTGCTTACTTAGCACACCTTTCATGCTTTCAATGTATTTTTTTTATATTATGTAGATACAAACTATAGTAACAATAATATATTGATAGCTCGCTTCTATGCTAAGTAGAAATTTTAGTTGTGTAAGTTGGAAATGTACAAGACTTGTTTCCTGCATGATTGCATTGCCTGCTATAAATTGATTTAATAATCCATTTCTGTTTTCCTTTCACTGCTGTCAGGGAGTCTGCGAAGTAAGTAAAATATTTTTTTAGGGTACCTACTGAATGTTATACTAAACTAATTATAATTATCTAAATTGGTGTAACTAACATGGTGGGTTATCATATTTGTTTTTCTGTCAATGGTAAAGTTGTGTCATGAAATGTTTAGTGAAGTGTATGAAGTGATGTTTTAAAAAATGGTGGTGGTATGGTTTTCTCCATTCCACATAAATTTTTCCACTGTTTTGTTGTCTTTTGATTTGGTTTAAAATTTACCTGTCAAGGTCTCTTAACAAACCAACTAATTATTAATTATAACACACAATATTGTAACCATTTTAAATATAGAGGTGACGGTCTGAGTTTAATTTAGAACAGAAAGAAAGCTGTGTAAATTTTGGTGACAGACACATAATACTAATGAAATTGATATCTTTTTTCATTTACTTTAAATAATATTTTACCATGTTAGTGTCCATACCTAAATTAACTAGGAATACATGTTAATGATTCAAGTACTCGGCTTGTTTATGGTGATGTTTGACTTAACATGCCACTTAACAATATCTACAATCAATTATTTGAGTGCAGCCTTATGGCCAGAGTGTAAAGGTGCTATTCTGAAACAAGCTGCCAACTACATCACACAATAGCACTTTTACACTCCCGGAATATTCAATAGCTGGGTTACCAATGATTTAATACCTACTAAATGTGTAACTAAGTATTTTTAATCAGAATATATTATTTACAACACAACTTCATTAAAAAAAAGGCAGAACTCCGAAAGTCGTGGACTGTATTGTATACGCACATTTCCAAGATAAGATCTCATAGTTTTAAAATTGCATAATCCCAGGAACGCTGAAAAGGCCCTGGCGCGCGGTTCTGAGTCCGCCTTCGAAGAGGGCAACGAGTGGGCTCGAGTGTCCGAGCTGTGCGACTTCGGGCCGAGGCGCGGCCGTGATGTAGCCCGGCTCAGGCAGATTGTACTGCAACTCAAACAGTCTGGAGTCAGGCCTAAGTACCCACCCCGGACTGCTAAGGTGTAAGTTAATTGTAGGTATACAAAATGTTAAGGCGTAAGTTAATTCTTATTTACCTTGGGCAATTGAGTAAGATTCTATTTCAGCTGGGGTTATGGAAGAATAACCCAACACTTCTGCGACATTCAGTACAAATTGTAACCTTACCTACCTTGAGACAGGCTTTTATTTTGTACTACAAAATACATATGACAGTTTGTTCTAAAAGATAATGTATAATATAATCTATACTAATATTATAAAGCTGAAGAGTTTGTTTGAACGCGCTTATCTCAGGAACTACTGGTTCGAATTGAAAAAATCATTTTGTGTTGAATTTATCGAGGAAGGCTTTAGGCTATATAACATTATTGATAATATCTCCAAATTCCCACGGGAACGAAAAAGTGCGAGCAACATCGCGCGGTACAACTAGTGTCATGTATGAATTAAATTAATTTTATAGTACCTGCACTTATCGCCTTTCAATTCCAAAACTGGATAGGCCGAGGCACTTTCTAAGCAAGTGCCCACGGTTCACCAAACATATTTAACCCAATGTGACAGGCGGCGAGCCCATCCCCGTTATAGGGTTCACACCTTGTGGAGTGCAGATTTCGTCATGAGGTTGTCCTTAACCATTCGAGAGTTGCGTACATAAGCAATAAAAAAAATAAAAAAAAGAGTCCCATTGGTAAACGTCTAGCAAACTCAAACCCGCGACCTCCCGCTTGCAAGTCAACTATCGATTTAGAAGAAATAAACTTACCCCATACCATACCCCACCACTCATATCTGTTAAATCCCATTGTATGTCAAGCCGAAAGGTTAGGCACAATAGCTGAAGTTATTTGGAAAATGTATTGTTAGTTTAGATACTTTAAGCTTCTAAATAGGCACAACATATAGCACTATTAATATTCAGTGGGTTTGACACGAAACTAAACTTTTCTTTAAATTTTTTTTTCAGAGCATAAGTTAAGAAGATTCACTGGTATCAGAGAGATCATGAAGATAATAAACACTGATAGATAAATGTAAGATATATTTCAGTCTTATGGCTGTTTAAAGTTATGTTAAATTTAAACAAAAATATACAGAAATGGAACGGATAATGTAAAAAATCCACACATATTTCTCAAAAGCCTTATAATTATTATTATAATAATATTGCATATGTGAAGAAAAGAGTAAATTCATTATTTATGTTTTTTTATTTGATTATGGATAGTAGTACCTATTATAATAAATCACCATTCCAATATCAATGACTTTCATTTAGTCTCTATTTTGAGGTCCTTTGCTATATCAATATATTTTTTTTTGTGAATTCTTTCAATAAATTTCAATAATAAATACATAAGACTGATGACTAGTAAAAATGGCCAAATTCCACAAGACAAGTAACTCTTCAACTGCAGACCTAAGGGTTTAATTTTGTTACAACACACTCTGTTATATACTATTTCTGTCCTTTTTGTAATGTCCATCCAGTTGTACATTTGTCTCACTCTACTGTTACATTCAAATGGGCACAGTATTTTACCATTTTCTATATCTTTCATTGCTTTCTCTATACCTTCAACAAGGCTACATACATTAGGCTCGGTCAAGTAAACCATACTTTCCGGTAGAACTTCAGGTATACCACCAACTTTAGTTGAAACCACTTTTAGGCCACATGAAGCTGCTTCTACAATGGCCATGCAGTATGCTTCTGTCAGTGAAGTGTTGAGAAAAATGTCTCCTTGGACAAGTACATTCCTAACTTCTGAATGCTTCAAAGATCCAAGTAGTGTTACATTTTCTTGAAAACCCTTTCGTTCCCGAACCTCTTGTAAAAGCCACATCTTTGGCCCATCACCACCAATTATAAACCTCAAGTTGGGGTATCTTGAACACATGTCTGTGATCACTGCCGCCATCAGGTCTACTCCTTTTCGGTAAACTAATCTCGACACTATAACAATAGTAATAAAGTTTGGATCTCTTTTACTTGGATCTGGGATGAAGGAGTAAGTATCAACAGCATTGGGTATTACTGATACTTTGTATGCCTTTACTTTGGCCCTTAAAACAGTGTTCTCTTTTCCAGTATGTGAAACACATATACAGTGATCACATTCACACAGGCACATCTGTAGATATTTGTTGGTAAGAGCTGCAGACATATCAGCAAATCCAAACAAACTATGGTCTGTAAATACAGTTCTCAAACCAAGTAACTTTCCAATTATTGAAACCTCATGAGCGAGCACACTGAATGCTGAATGCCCATGCACAATCTCAATGCATTCTCTGATAAGAATGTATCTTATTATAGCAAGATTACATATCATAGTTGGTAAGACACATTGGCTGTAAAACACTCTAATGGGAAGGTAATATACCTTCAGGCCAGCTGTTAAGTATCTAACACCAACTCTATCCCCATAGGAATGAGTGATGACTACCACTTTGTGTCCTCTCTTTATTAAACACTGCGATAGATTGTAAATATGTTCCTCCACACCACCCGTATTAGGGTAGAAAAAATCTGAAGACATGCAAATTATATGTCGCCTTTTGCGCCTCAACAGTTCCTGGAAAAGACAAAGTCAAGATCGTAAGTAGCTAAGACACATACAATGATTAATTAATTAAACATTTGGTTAGACCAATGCACTTGTAAATTTTTGGTGTTGGTACTTATTATTTTAGTGATGATGTTTTGGTCTAGTTACTGCTAGTTCAAGCGATTTACATAGTGATGCATACCGTGCTCATTATAAAATAACTAATTTACGAAGCGCAGGAATAAAATACTCCACTAATCGCTATCTTTTAACTATTTAAATAGTAAATATTTCGTTTTTGTTTTGTTTACATCTAAACAAGGAAAAGCTGACGTTTACGTGTACCTACTTTTTCTGTTTTTTTTATTTGTTTGGTTACTTCGGGCTTGGATTTTTATTAGCTTATTTGCTATTCGCCAAGTTGCATAGGTTCATCCGTCCTACGACACAAATTATGTAATGATCTTAGTCGCAGTCTCAGTGAAACTCTATGCAATGAGAATTTATCCGCTGCACCTTCAGACCAAGAACAACAGTCGTGTTTGGTCGTGGGGTGGTGGCGGCGGGCAGGTCAACGAAGGGTACTTGGCAAAATCTGATACCAGAAACATCAACGAAAGGTAAATAACGTAAGTCAAATTTCAAACGCACTATTTCATGTTTCCCAGGCTTAGGTTCTTTTGAAAAAAATATTGCGCTTAACAAGAATTTTGTCGTGTCCCAATTAAAAAAAAACTATTTATGATGATGTCTTGTTGGCCCTTTGACATTTGTCATTGTCAGTCCGAGGCACGTTCGAGGTCAATCAGTTTGTTTTTGTGCTGCTCGGTGTGGTTTACAAAAGTTGATCATATTATTTAAAATCTTCAAATTATTTCTATATTAACTAGGAGGAACTCATCAGAAATATTTTAATTCTTTCTTTTGTGTTGGATTAAAGTACGTAATAGTAAGTATGTTTGAGTGTATGTCTATGGATTTGTGTAAAAAAATCCACAAGTGTTTCATAGTTGAGTAGTAAATTGCATGATGTCTAATGACTAACTTTTTTTTCCAGAACAAACTATGTCTTTTCAATCGCCAATGCCAAGCCGAGAGTTTTTGTTGGATATTTTCCGTCGGTACGTTTACCTTACTTTCTTGTTTTATAATAGTGAATCAATGATACGTATCTATTTGTAGAAACTTAAAAAATCTTGTTTACAGAGTTGATAAAGACAGAAGTGGCTATATATCAGCCGATGAATTGCAACAGGCCTTATCTAATGGAACATGGAATCCTTTCAACCCAGAAACTGTGAGGTTAATGATTGGTAAGTATGTAATTAATTAATGAGATTGCAAACTTGAAATTTAATTTGTACTTAGGAATTGTTATTTATGTCACTAATTGTACATTTAAAGCTTAGATAGCTTTAAAGTGCAGCAGGTGATATTAGGTTGAAATATTATTCTACAGTTGATAATTAAAGACAATCTGTTTGAACACAATAATATTAATGATCTTTATGTCCTTTTCAGGTATGTTTGATAAACAAAACCGAGGTGTGATATCATTTGAGGACTTTGGATCTCTCTGGAAATATGTGACTGATTGGCAGAATTGTTTCCGCTCATTCGATCGGGACAATTCTGGTAACATAGACAAAGATGAATTGAAAAATGCTCTGACTGCATTTGGTTACCGACTCTCTGATGGAGTTGTGTCTATGATGGTTCACAAATTTGATAGATTTGGAAGAGGAACAATACTATTTGACGACTTCATTCAATGTTGTGTAACTTTGTATGTAAGTATGCTGGTTTTATTTTTGGATTTAAAAAGCAATATTTGTTTTTAAAAATAAATATTGTATGATTTTAATAGTGCAAGAAAAACTGCTATCCTGAAGTTTTTTTTTATCACTATGAACAAGCATTTGACCACCATCCTGCCTATGAGTTCCTAAGAATCCATAGTTGTTATCTCACAAATGGTCAATTTTGAATTCTTTAATCTCCTCCATTTTCTTGTACAAATTGGGTGGAAACATGTGGTAATAAGAAATAATCTATCCTCATCTTCCCATAATTATAGTATTGCAAATATCTATATTTTTTTTTTCAATTCAAGCCTATTTGTTTATTGAATTCTACAATTGTAATTTTAGGTGGTAGTATTTTTTTCTAACAACCAAATCAAATTTTTCGTTTTTCCACTTATTTCAAACTGTATCCAACTGTACATATGTACTTTATTTCAGACATTAACATCAGCTTTTCGTCAATTCGACACGGATCAAGATGGAGTCATCACAATCCACTATGAACAATTCCTCACAATGGTTTTTGGTTTGAAGGTATAAATTTAGTACCTACATAACTAGTTAAGTCTCTATCTCCATAACCTGATTTAATCCTAAATTGGCATAGACAGATGAGACACAGCTAAATTTAACAATGTCGGAAATCTGGGACTTAATTGGTTTAACTAACTAACTTTTTGTATGGAGCACAAATTTAATGAGATTTGAAGATTTTTGTCATGTACCTACAGAAGTGAAATATTTTTCTACTTTTTATTCTTAGTCTTATCTACCTGTTACACCAGCTTAAAGCGAAAGTCCTCTAATTATGTTTAAAAAAAAACATATTATTTACATTTGTTTGTATAATACTAAGTTATTTGCATAATATTTTGTTATGGTATGACCATTTGATCTATTTGTGCATTGCTATACTAGAAGTAATGCATGGCATCTATACTTAGGAAGCAGAAGTAAAACTTTGGTAGCAATGACTTTTATTTGTATTTTGTATCTTTTATGATACACAGATTATCCACACCTATCCCCTATGGTATGATCTCACATGCTTTTCTCATACCATAAAATGGGGTGAAACAAAACCGCAGGGTGAATAGGAACAAAGTAATTTATCTAAACAACACAAAAATGCACAAAATACATCTGTTGAATAAGGAAACAATGTCCACACCAGATTAAAAAAATACTCATAATAAATTATTCGGAAATGATTTCTTTCTGTTCACCCGGAATTTTCTATTTACCCCATTTTACGGTTTCTAAAATACTATAGAAAGTATACATACATTTTTTGCTTTGACTAACAAAGTTGATGATTGTCATGCATGTCATGAATACATAACATTTTCTGAAATATCCTCTCACATAATGGTGGTTCTATGTATATTGCGTTTGTGTGAAAGTAACAAATTATGTGGAGTACTATTTTTCAATATGGGTCTCAATTTTTCTGTCATCTTGGCAACAGCATGGTAAGCATTGTATATATTTAAATAATAATAGTAAAGTGATATTTTTGTTGTTTGCTTATCTATTAAATTTTTGATCTTATATTTACAAAACTTCAAAATATACCTATGAGTAAAAATTATTGGGATCTACCTAACATTATCTATTTATCAGTTTTTGTAAATTCCTCGCTTAGTTACCTACCAATTTAGATGCATGTACGTAGATCCTTAAAAATATATTCTAAATTCTATTTCCATATACTGTTATTATCTTAGTATGTATCATTTATTTTGCTTGGAAATGTAAAATTAAATTATTGAAACATTATAAATTTATAAGTACCTAACTTAAACAAGTGACTAAAACATCCTAGTACACAAACTAACTTATCTGTTTTTTCTTTCACATTATAGTGTTGGCCGTGATAAGTGTGCACCGTGGGTTGGAAAAAATATAGGTAATGTAAAGTAGATTCTCGTAGACTTGAACATTTATAAGCTACTTGTATGTTTCTGGCTATACTAACTAAATATTTTAGGTAATTTGGAGCGTTTTGTGGCATTTATAACTTCTAAAGTACTCGCGAAGTAGTACGAAGCTAGTAGGTACCTGTTGAGTTGCGCGAACTACTCACTAGAGGCGCTGCTGACACCGTGTAATATCACCTACATTCGTCAGGCTTTTATCCTAAAATGGCATCATCGCAATATCACTTGTGACGTCACCCATGACGTCATTTGAAAAATAATTACCTACAGCGTTGTAGGCGCATTATCATTTTTAGAACGTGTGATATCGCTGAGAGTGCTTTGATTTGATCTAGCGTACGATCTAGGATAGGTATATAGCGTTCTGGATATCGAACCAGCAAACGTTTTTTCACATTTACTGTGGATGTGGAACTAGCGCAATCATAATAAATACCGCGGAAACAGTCAAGAATTCGGCAAGTAAAACGATACTTTTTACTTGCTTTATCTGAATAAAAACTACCATTTACTGATTTCTTGACTTGAGTTTCCCCCTTGAATGCTATATTTACATAGCCCATGTTTATGAATGTTCAAGTCTTTATCAGTAGATTCCACAGTAATCTGGTTTGTCAGGTTACCTTAACTTTTGAAATAATTTTCGCTTCACTGAGTTATTCATTATAAGTAGACATTGAGAGAGTACAAATTATAGATTTTTAAATTAAAAGTTTCATACCTATGTTTCAAAATGCCTGTAGCTAGTTATAGACAAAATTTACCTGTAGATAGGTGCACTTTCGGTGATGGTTTGATGTCCAAGTAATTATTGTTCCATAGACAATTAATCCATCCATTCCATATACAAATAATTAATGTTTTAAAAGGGTGGATAATAAAAAAAATCACAATGAAAACGGTTGATCAACACTGGTCGGTAGAAATCACCCAATACCTACATTGATTACACTTTAAAAAAATCACTTAATTTAAGGCAGTGTCTACATATTAAGTGCATTTCAGTAATCAGTAGGGTTAACAAAAGTAAGTGTAGTGGACCCTTTATACCAACGAGAAATTACCCTACTAATGTAGTTTTATGAATGTAGTTTATACATGCAACAATATCGGATCAACAAAGGTTTTTGACTGAATTTTGTATGAGCTATCTAAAAGATCTTATTCTTCGGTTTGTTGTATTCTGTGGAATACCTATAAATATGTATATCTGAGGACTGACTGAACCTCTTCCCCCATTTTTTCATTATGTTCTTTACCATGTTAATCCATAGACTTGATATTGTATAAAAAATAATCTCTGACACTAATTATAATAATAATAATTATGTGTTGGCTATGAAATGCTAATATTATTATGATCATAACTTAGTTAGTGACAAACTAGGTACAGTCGGCCAAAAAGTGATCTATCACCATAAGGTTGAAATTCATTTGAGCGTCACGAGATATTCAGGGTTCATTTTTTACTTGACACATGGAGTGTTATCAAACCTGAAAGACCACTTGATTGGCCGACGGTACATACTTCTTATTCAATTATTAAGTAGGTAAATAAACTCTAGTTTTTGTATCTACATTTCATCCAATTATAATAACTTGATAACATACCTACTTTTATGACACTTGCATCAAAAAGTTGCCAAATATTTTATTAGCTTTGGTAAATATTTCAATATAACACATGCTCAAGCCTGAGCTTATTTTATGTAGTTACAATTACCTATATTGTAATTTGTACGTGCATTATATAATAGAATCTCTATTTGCATTTGAAAATGCTTTTGTGATAAATGTTTTGATGTCAATGATCTAAATTAAATTGTTATAATATTGAACCTCATATTGGAACAGCCAAAAGGAATGTGGTGAAGGCATCGCTAGAACGGATGGGTCTCACTATCTCAATGGTAATACTGAAACTGCAGTTTTATGTCAAACAATATCACGATAAACATTGACATTTGAAACGACCCCTTTTTCCACTTCAGCACTGAAAATAATATAATGTTTTTGTAGTTGACTGTACCATTTTTCAAGTCCGAAGAGCCCTGACACTTGATGATCTTTTCACACAATTAAGTACCTACGTACATTTCGTATTTTTTGTAGGATTAACACATTGAAGGACAGTAAATTAGACACAATCGATTTTTTATTGTTATGACGCCCATAGCCGTACACTGTCCGCCAATGTGTCAATATTGTTTCTTAATTTGTAGTTTAATTCATCTTTAAAGTGTATTGAAAACGAAAAGATGCTCTAATGCGGAAATGTAACAATCTGTCAGGGCTCTTCAGCCATGAAAAATCGTATACCTAGTTCCTAGTCAGCTGTGGGTCGGAATTGGACTAAAACTGAAACGTCGAATAGGAATAGTGATATACATGATTTCTCTAACACAATATCTCAGCATTCCTAACAATGTTGTTCTAATAGTGAGACCCAACCATTAAAACACTAAAAATTTCATATTGTATTATGTGCCACGATATGTACATATATCGATATTAGAATTAACGTTTACTTTATGCATATTTCTTCATTATTGAATATTGTTAAGCACTTGTAAAGTGAAAATCAAATAAATGTGATTGTGCTAGTAGAGTACCTACTACACTTGCGAGCAACGAAATCGACTCTGATTAGTACTGGCTGCGGTAGTAAACCGAGTCGATTTAATTGCTCCCAAGTATATAATACTGTCATATTTTTTTTATTTGATGTTACCTTAATATAACAAAGTTAGAATGTTTGTTAATTTTTTTGGTTTTTTGATTGGGAAATTGGTTACATTTTTATTCTTAAAATTAATACATTAGCGATTCTCTAGAGTACTAGCTTAAAGTTAGCGTTTTAATATATTTTTTTTATAATGTTAATGTTTTATTGTATAAACTGTACTATGTATATAGGTATAATTATGTACCTACTGGATTTATTAAATTGTATAGTCATTTTCCATAGATACTTTTCATTTGTTATTATCGTGATGATATTTTGAATAAATGTGGCACGCACAGTATTTTTATAAAACCTTAAAACCTATAAGCTCATGTACCTCTTTTGAAAATAAAATAAAAGTCGTAAAAAAGTAAAATAATATGCGTTTATTTCAAAATAGACTTTAAACAATTAATATTCCATAGAATTCTCTGAACTAATTCTTTGTAGATTTAATTTTCCACGCACCGATCGTGTACTTGAGCCAAATTAGGCCCAAATCTATGCCCATTTGTATCCAAGAGAGTACTGGAGTGACCTTGGATCCCTCTATCTCTGTCCATCTCACTGGTACCTCGGCGATTGGAATGTTCAACTTCTGCGCTATGAATAGAAGCTCTACGTCGAACGCCCTGAAATACAAATGTTAACAATTTATTAGAGTTAATTCGAGCCAGACTAAACACATACAGAGAAACGGAAATTGGCTACGCGGATTTTGCTTTGTTGCGTGCAATCGGAAGGTTGTGTGTGGTGAGGGTGATCCCAAAATACCATTTTAATCCAAAGTAAAGAAATATAGGATCCCATGGATTTGGAACAAGGAGTCATAGGGGGCAAATACTAGTAAACTTCCTCGAACGAGAGGGGCTATTTCTGATGAACTCATGGTTTAAGAAAAAGCCCCAAAGGAAGTGGACCTGGCAAAGCCCCGATACTATGACTAAAAACGAGATCGATTTCATCATGACGAACAAAAAGCACATATTCAGAGACGTCTCTGTGATCAACAGGTTCAATACCGGTAGCGATCACCGACTAGTCAGAGGCTCTCTGAATATCAACCTTAAGGCTGAACGTGTCCGTCTGATGAAAGCCAGGCTCCAACCAACCATGCTCCAAACCATAATGGGATCCGAAGCTTTCCAGCTAAGTTTGGAGAACCCATTCGTTGCCGTGGAGACCACAGCAGACGTGAACAAGAACCTCGAAAATGTGACTCGGGTCATCAGGGAAGAGGGTACGAGATTTTGTGAAATGCAGCGTAAGGGCAGTAAGTCAAAGCTTTCTGAGGAGACTTTACGGCTGATGAAGGAACGACGTGAAGATCCGCCCGTCACTTCGACCGCAAGGCGGGCTCTAAACCAAGAGATTAGTAAGCACGTGCGGCACGACCTCCGACGCTACAATACTCTTTCAATAGAAAGAGCGATTGAGCAGAATCGGGGGTCAAAAGTGTTCGTACAATCTCTTGGAAGAAGCCACCTTGCGAAATTGACCACAGCAAGTGGAGAAGTCGTCACTTCGAAGCCGTCAGTCCTTTCGGAGGTTGAAGACTTCTATGGCCGGTTGTACGCATCGCATGCATCTCGTCCTGATCCCGAAAATGGGGACTCTAGAGCCACATTGACACGCCACTTCACCGAAGACCTGCCAGAAGTCAGTGCTGGCGAAATTGGGATCGCTCTTAGACAGCTCAAAAACGGAAAAGCTCCAGGAGAGGATGGCGTTACAACAGAACTATTGAAGGCTGGAGGTAAACCGATATTGAGGGAGCTCCAAAAGCTTTTTAACGCTGTCCTGTTCGAAGGAAGAACTCCGGAGGCGTGGAGTAGAAGTGTGGTCGTCCTGTTCTTCAAAAAGGGAGATAAAACCCTGTTGAAGAACTATCGACCCATTTCTCTTCTAAGCCACGTCTACAAGCTGTTTTCAAGAGTGATCACAAACCGTCTTGCGCGAAGACTCGACAAATTTCAACCTCCGGAGCAGGCTGGATTTCGGAGCAGTTATGGCACCATAGACCACATCCACACAGTGCGGCAGATTATAGAGAAAACTGAAGAATATAATCTGCCCCTGTGTCTAGCATTCGTGGACTATGAGAAGGCCTTTGACTCGATTGAGATCTGGTCCGTTCTGGAGTCTCTGCAGCGTTGCCAAGTTGACTGGCGATACATCCAAGTGATAAGATGCCTCTACGAGGCTGCCACCATGTCCGTCCAAGTACAAAATCAGCAGACACGTCCCATACCATTGCATCGAGGAGTGAGACAAGGGGATGTTATTTCCCCGAAATTGTTCACAAATGCAATGGAGGATATGTTCAAGACGCTGCATTGGAAAGGACGTGGCATCAACATCAATGGCGAACACATCTCTCACTTGCGATTTGCAGACGACATCGTCATCATGGCAGAAACGCTGCAGGACCTTCAACTGATGCTGAATGACCTAGCTGATTCTTCTCTACGGATCGGCCTACGGATGGACTTGGATAAAACCAAGGTCATGTTCAATGAACATGTTCTACCGGAACCGATTTCAGTACACGGCACCGTTCTCGAAGTTGTTCAAAAATATGTATACCTTGGGCAGACATTGCAGTTGGGTAGAAACAACTTCGAGGACGAGGTAAACAGAAGAATTCAGCTGGGTTGGGCAGCATTTGGGAAGTTACGTCGAGTCTTAACATCAGCGATCCCACAGTGCCTGAAGACAAAAGTCTTCAATCAGTGTGTCCTACCTGTAATGACATACGGAGCTGAGACGTGGACACTGACGGCACGGCTGGCCCACAAGCTCAAAGTCGCACAGCGTGCTATGGAAAGGGCTATGCTCGGCGTTTCTCTGAAGGATCGAATCAGAAATGAAGTGATCCGACAGAGAACCAAAGTCATCGACATAGCTCATCGTTTTAGCAAGCTGAAGTGGCAGTGTGCCGGCCATATTTGCCGTAGAACCGATGACCGTTGGGGAAAACGAGTTCTCGAGTGGAGACCGCGTCTCGGCAAACGGAGTGTAGGACGCCCTCAGGCAAGGTGGACTGATGATATACGCAAGATGGCTGGCAGAAGCTGGATGCGAGAAGCCGAAAACAGATCACAGTGGCGTGCAATTGGAGAGGCATATGTCCAGCAGTGGACAGGTATGGGCTGATGATGATGATGATGAAAGAAATATACAGCGTGTAATGGTGTGCGAAACGTTGTTGGTCTAGTTAATATGACCAACTTTTGCTATGGCGATAATGCGGGGAATTTTAGTCTCCATACAAAATAGTCAATTTTCTTGCCTCGGGAAATGACACATGTTTTTCAATTCCCCGCATTATTCATA
Source organism: Conopomorpha cramerella (assembly GCA_012932125.1). Classification (NCBI taxonomy): domain Eukaryota; kingdom Metazoa; phylum Arthropoda; class Insecta; order Lepidoptera; family Gracillariidae; genus Conopomorpha; species Conopomorpha cramerella. The sequence goes on along the minus strand of SJJU01002363.1, from coordinate 1,371 downwards.
TTGATGAGACCAATTTCTAAGACCATTGCTCGGGGTCCTTTTACACGCTGTATAGTTTATGTAGACCCAACTGCGTGCATTTCAGTAGGTATCAATGCCCTGGAACGAAAAACATTATTCGACCCCTTCATACAATAATCACATTCAGCTGATCAAGTTTGTATTGGGTCGGGGTAAACACACTGAGTGAAGGGTCTACAAAAACAGGCTTCGGCTTAAAAGAGATCTTTGGATCACCCTGTACAGTAGGCGTGGACCATGCCGTATGTAAAATGCAAACGCCGAACAAATTTAACTGATCTACTGAGCCTATAACCAATAGCATGACTCCCAAGTGGCAGTGCATATTTTGGTGCTGATAGTAAGTCTCGTTGAGTGATATTGACATCCCAGCTTTAGCCGAAGTCTAAAGCTGGACCTGTAGACCCTATGCTTCCATTGCGTATGGACTCAGTAAGGCCTACAGAATACGTGTCGCTTCGGCCTCAAGAGTACTTCCGACTCATCTGTAAAGCATAGCACGTAGATCACGTTGTTTCGCTAACATAACATAGCGAAAAACCGTGCTTGACACATTACGTTAAGTAAATAAATTGGGGGGTGAGCACATCGCCGCCGTATAGGGTTCTAAAACCTCGTGTTACGCGGTTTTCATCACGATGTTTTCTTTCACCGTATGACAGTTGCGTAGGATTTGAAAAAAGAGTTCCAAGAAAGAAATCAAAACACATACCAGGCACTGCGATTGGTTGAAACAAGCAAGTCGCAGGTTGTTTGACATAGAAGCCAATCACAGCGCGAATTTGTCGTGTGTGGCGTGTCTTTCTTGACGCGCGATCTCTGACGGGCTGCAGGTTTCAAGTATCCATACCACTGGAGCACGGACGCTCTTTAAGTTACTAAATACTGCCCCCCTAGCAAAGCGCTTCAAGGAAGTAATGACAAGACATATCAGGCACTGCGATTGGTTGAAACAAGCAGTGGCGTGCACACCATATAGGCAAAAATACACTGCCTACCTTAGTATTTTGCTGCGCGAATAGAGTTATTGCTAGATCTTTTTTTAGTTCTACTCACGAACAAGGTCCTGTGTTTTGTGGGTGAGTAGATAGGTAAGGTACCTATCTATATTTCGTAAAGACAAGTTACCTATACATAATTGTTAATCCTTGGGGATTACGGCCTACCTTGTCATAAAAGCCAGTGCACGCCACTGGAAACAAGGTAAGTCGCACGATGTGTGACATAGTAGCCAGCCTATCACAGCGCGTATTTGTTCTAACATTGCCTTTGCTAGGGCTGCTGGTAGGTATACAATGAATCAATTACCATCTCTCAACATGTAGGCTGTGGAAGCAGGCGCGGGCGGCG
>SJJU01002361.1:0-23117 GCA_012932125.1 Conopomorpha cramerella | reverse complement strand
TGAATTATAAATCAGAGTGTGACGGACCTGACAGACCCTGTCCTGTCTTAATATTAATTTCGAATTTACACTAAACTTCACGTCTTTTAATCCCAAAGCGGGTTAGGCAGAGGCACTTCCTAAAGCAAATGCCCTTGGTTCACCAAGCTTATTTAACCCAACGTGACAGGGGGTGTGCCCATCGCCGTTATAGGGTTCACACACCTTGTGGTGTGCGGGTTTCATCACGATGTTGTCTTGCACCGTACAAGCGTTGCGTACATAGGCTCTGAAAAAGAGTCCCATTGGTACACGTCCAGTAGCTGGACTCGAACCCGCGACCTCCCGGTTGCAAGTCAAGGATCAGACCAACTGGACCACAGACGCTCGAATTTGTAATGTAATGTAAGTGTGTTAAAATCGTTAAAGAAAAAGATTTGGATTAATTGTTCCGGCCGTTCTCGAGTTTATAAAGAACATTTACAGACAAGCATTATTTTTTATACACACATCAAAAGTGTCTAGGTATCAAGAACATTTTTAGCTCTAAAAATTGGTCTCCTACCTAATTCCCCATGCCTGGACTTATCACCACATTTTGAATAAATTATGAATTAATTCACTTTTTGTAAAATATATTCTTCATTGCAATCTTCTAAAATTAAGTACATTTTATCCCTAGACACTTTTGATGTGTGTATATGTATGTATATACATAAATAGTAGCTGTAGATTAATTTCTTTGGGGAAGTTATACAGTACCGTATGATGTAGGAGCAAATGCATCAATCCTAAAAAATATAAAATATACAGGTAAAATATGAGTACTGTTGCAACTCCTTGGATAGGTAACTAAAAAGAAATAAATAGTATTACGGTCATTATTTTGACCGAACGATTCGATGCTCTTATCGATTACATAAACATAACGTAAGTGTAACACTGAAAAAAAAATCCATAACAGTTGATGCAATGTATTCGTCTCCGTTTTTAATTAGTAATTAGCTACATGTGTATACATACATAATTATTACATTTGCATTGCAGAGGCACTCTTATCGAATTTTATCGTTCTGCAACTTGCGAAGCCACAATTTCTCAACAGAAGTTTATTCGATTTTTTCTACCTATCAAAAGATTTGCGATTGGATTTTGCTTCCAAGTATGCTATATTTGGCGGAGCCTGCGCGCTGAAATAATTAATGGGGAATTATCGAGCGCTAGTTGCAAAATCTACCACTAGATGGTATTAGAATAGCCGGGGGTGTTTTTTTTTTGTTGTTTAAAAGCGCATGGCTCTACGGTAAACGAATTTCGCCTATCACTACTAGCAGTAAATTAAAAAGTTTTTCCACTGTTCTATAGGAACAAGACAAACTTCGAATGTTGTATTAAAATCTTTATTATCAGTATAATTTTGCGAAAATAATTAGATAAAAAGGTGCTTTAAAATGAAAATTGACAAGACAGAAGTTTATCTAGATTTTTATTAGATTTTTTTAGAGCTAAAAATGTTCTTGATCCCTAGACACTTTTGATGTGTGTATATCCTGTGGGTCGCGGCGCTATATAGAGGGTGTTATAGTTTGCATGAAATACCAAAACTACGCGAATAACATCACGGGGCGTTAACTAGTTTAATCTGTCCAATCCAGAATCTGTCCTATACCGAACAACCGGTATTTTTATATGTTTTTTTACCTCAAAACCTATGTATTGATTTGATCAGGCGGTGGCGACGGCGCTCTCCTATACGAGCTGCTGAAGGAGAAGCCCAAGTTCGTGTGGATGCTGGAGATCGACGAGATGGTGATGACCGCCTGCGACAAACACCTGCGCTCCGTCTGCGGCGACGTCCTGCAGAGACGGAAAGACTACAACTATGAGGTTAGATGAAACCTACCCACCTACAATTGAAGTTTTAGACCGATTTAAGGGGGAATTCTTGATATTGACTATTTTGCAGGCCCAGCACAGGCTGCTGTGTACACGTATACGATAAATGCTGATATACATTAGATAGAGCATTTCTTCATCTCGATTCAAATAGAGAGCTTTTTTAAAAAATCATTCATAATTCATCCGAAAATACGAAAATGCGGAACCATGTTTGACGATTTTGGCCAAAAAAAGGTCAAACGCGGGGCCGAACACAGAGGTCTACGGCTGTTCCCTGAGCTACGGAGTATGTGGAACGGATTGTACAATACTTCAACTAAATTCAAATAGAAGCGGCTGGATGCCGTCCTAGAAGCACGGTCACGCCCAATTTTTCTCTAAATAATTTACATGTGTGCAGTGCACTTTTTGGATATATTTCTGAGTAAGTACCTATATTTCATACACTATTCTTTGTCAGGAATTGATGACAGTATTTTATTCTGTACGATTCCTGGTCGTTTTCTAGTATAGATGATAAAAAAAAGACTCCAAAGAAATCTGTAAACAAACATCCATTTCTTTTTACTTTGACGTATAACCATATCAAATAAAATTGATATGACAATAAAGCGTCACCCTCAAAATCGGGTATATTTTCACGTTGGTAGCATAGTACTATGTCATTTAGTATGAGGCATGGGAGTACAATCGTGTTCAATTTCATTTTCGTTTTTTTGTAGTGTAAAGTGACATACAGTAACTAACATAATCCGTTTTTTTTTCAGAGTCGAAAACGAAAATTTAATCAATCTAGAAAACAGTGTTGCGAGATAAACCTGAAGTCGATAAGTGTTTTAAGCTGTTCAGCGGGCTATTTGTTTAACTCTGTGCAGAAAGCGGACCAAGAATTTTAGTCAACTGGAAGGAAGACAGAAGAAAATAAATCCTTTAAATAATGCTTGTTAATTGTTTAATTGTAAGTTAATAAATATTACGAACAATTTAAATAACATTTATTTATGTAGGGAGATAGGGATATCCTTACTTCTGTCAGCCTCGTGATCGTCCAGTTCGTGAAAATAATTATACTACATTGTACTTATTAATTCATATTTAGTAAAAGTCGACCGAAGGGATGTAGGGTACCAAAGGGATTATTGGGTGATATAGCCGCCTATCACTTATTACCGATGCCCTTAATATGTGTACTACCCAATCTAACCCCAACAACGACCTGAAACTCCTAGGCTCCTTCCAGTTCATCCCGGCTGGACATCTGCTGCACCTATACAGCTTCTTGATGTTACCAGTTCGGGCAGCAAATTTCCTATAAAATGGCGTTTTGATTTTTTAAGCTAAAATTGATGGCGATTTCACGCAAGTAGATAACAGCGGTTGAAAATGAAGGCATTCATTGAACAAGTACATACACACATAAACATGATCTGGGGATATTTCAATCAAACCTAAATATCTAAAATTGTATAAACTTTGTGTTAAGACACCTACCACCTGTTTGACGGGCCCCTTGGTGTAGTGGTCAGCATGTCTGCCTCTGTTCCGTAAGGTCTTGGGTTCAATTCCCACCGCTGACAGGTATTTAGGTTATGAGCTTTTAAATACTTGTTGGATGCGTCTGGGTTTTTTATTTATATATATATATGTATTTAAAAGAAAAAAATATGTATTTAAGTAAGTATATTGCGATGTCTGAATTCCATAACACAAGTGCTTTAGCTGCTTAACATGGAATTAAGTCAATATGTTGTTGTTGTTGTAAAATATTTATTTATTTTATCTATTCATTCAAATAAACCTCATTTAATAAATAGCCTATCTAATCTGACAATTGGATGAAGTTTTTAAAAAGAAACTTAGTAGAAGAAGAAGAAAAACTAAGCCAAAAACTTATGACTTCATTAAAACTCCATAAACTTTTATAAATCTTTGTCAAACGGATCTCCGGTGCTCATTTAATCATGTCACGTAGACACTTGACTAGGAACGAATGTTAAGACCAGTGGACATGATAGAAACTCCAGCACCCACAACAAGTTCATTCTTATCAAGGTGGCACAATTATGGTTTGGGCAGGAATTCGTCTGTCTTGACGGTAGAACCGACGTCGTTTGGATACAAGGCAATATGACTGCTCTAAAATACCGCGATGAGGTGCGCGAGCCGAGGTGAGCCTGTAATCTTGCCCCACAGATGGCAAATTTCCAGCTAATGCACGACAATGCCAGTCCACATACGGCGCGTGTCGTTACAAATTGGTTACAATAGCACCATATCTAACCTTTAGTCTGGCCCTGATTCAATGGAGCATGCCTAGGATATGCTTCAGAAAAGAGCTCTCCATAATTTCCCTGAACATATTGTGCATGAAAACCAGCTTTTCTTGCATCTTCATCTTAAAGACTGGGGACAGTATTCCAAGACAGAAAATTGACACTCTTGAGTATCCAGAACCGCTGCAGATGTGTCAGGAATGACTTAGGTGCCACTCCACAGATTTTTTTTTGTAAATGTTTTCTTTAAACTGTTTTTTTTTAAACGCAAAGAATTTGACCACTATCCTACCTGATGTAAAGCAGCGATGTGGTCGACGATGGAGCACACTTGTTCATAAGGTACCTATTCACCCGCGACTTGAAGACCTTCAGACTGTACTGCGCATGAAACACAGACTCCGGGAAGTCATTCCACATCCTGGCGATTTCCTGCGCAGTATAGTTTGAAGGTCTTCAAGTCGCGGGTGAATAAGTACCTACTGAACAAGTGTGCTCCATCGTAGACCACATCGCTGCTTAACATCAGGCAGGATGGTGGTCAAACGCTTGTTCATAGTGATAAAAAAGGTATATTTTAATGTATAGGTCTTAACAAAAAGTTAGTATGATTTTAGATAATTATGTTTGAAATATTCCTAGACCATGTTAATGTGTGTATTACCCGAACTAATGGTTACCTATTACAAGGCCTAAAATCAATAAACCTAAATTCATAATACCTATGCAGCAAACACCTAATTTTAAAATGCCTAATGCACGAAATCCCTAAAGTTGGAACACATAATGGACGATATACCTATTGATTGCTTTACCTAAACCTGATATACCTAATAATGAAATACCTAGTTATGAATCACTTAATTTTAAAATACTTAACAATCATAATACCTAATATTACTACACCTAAATAAATTAAGGAAATAGTGTACTATATTGTAGCATTGAACCTGGTGGTCATATTTATCATTTACCAACATTATAATCGACCGAAAAAAAAAGAATAAGCAAATAATAGTAGGTTAGGTTAGGTTTTGAGATGTATGAACGTCCAGCGGAGCTTGGGTTTTAATTGCTTGAATACAAGTTTCACTGTCAACTTACATGTTTCACTCCAATTGAATATAACCCAATATGTATGTAGACAGATTTTCAAATGATTAACCGAAGTTTGAGATTTTAAAGTACATTTACTTAAGAAGAAATAGTATAATTAACAAAATAAGCTAGTAACTTTAGTTGTAGAGAGGTATGTCAACAAAAATAATCAGAATTTTCTCTTGTATAAAGAATCAATTGGCGACGATGATAGGAAATAAAAGATTCGACGCAATGGCTCTTAAAAATTCAACTTGTGTGTAATCCGTCACGTTTATTTTGGATTCCCTTTATGCGATTTTCGTTTTTGGATCTTCTTTTCTTAGGCGCAGACTCCCCATTTCTTCTTTTTTCTATTTCTTTTAAATTGACATTACTTTCTTTCTTGAATTCTACTAAACGATAAAATCCCACATGTTTAATATGGTGGTGAAATGCTTCAGAGTTTCAGAATGTTTTATCTTTAATCATGAAACTATCGCCGCCGTCAGTTCTCAAGGCTTCTTCATTGACTTCAAAGTCATGTGTAGTTGGTTCTATCATCATCATCATCAGCCCATACTATGATGGTTCTATAGGTGTAGTCAATATTTTTTTTAATTTCGCGAGTAATAATTTGCCTCAGTGCACCTGGTCCTTTTGAAGGCAAATTAACAGCGATATCCGCAGAAGTTGACGTTGCATAATTTGAGTTGACGTTGCACAAGTTGATTTTGCATAATTTGGCAGGTTTTTGCAAAAGGAGCAGCATTTGTTGTGGATTTCAAAATATGATATTATTTACTATTTCTGACCTTAATGGATGACCTTCATGATTTTAACACCATATCATTCAGTAATCGTAAATGACTGATCCTCTACCGAACATTTCCATGCAGCGTAGAAACAGAAATTAAAACTACCTTCTTTGGTAGAACATAATTTAGCGTAATGTCGTCGCGTATTTTATATGTAGGTAGGAATTATAGACTTAGGTACAGTAAGCTTTAGGGATTTCGTGCATTAGGTGTTTTAAAATTAGTTAATTTGAACAGTAGGCATTTTATATTTAGGCATTATAGACTTAGGTATAGTAAGCTTCAGGGGTTTCGTGTATTAGGTGTTTCTTGCATAGGTATTATGAATTTAGGTTTATTGATTTTAGGCCTTGTAATAGGTAACCGAACTAATATTGAAAGAAATTTGAACGAAACACTTTTCGTTGGACATGTACACCAATGTTCAGAAAATTACTTTTAATATCAAAACAGACATTTTGTATATATGTCTATGTGTGTGTGATAATACGTATAGGAAAGCGATTTTGTATGCAGCGATGATGACGTCAAAAAGAGAAATAGGCCCTTAAAAAAAATATCTTTTTTCGTCTCCATACAAAATACTGCGTGTAAAAGGAACCCGGGCAATGCTCTTAGAAATGTCATTGGTCTCATAGGATAATACGAAATTTTACTTAGTCGATACTGCGGGGAAATTAAAAAAAATCGCAAAGGCAAAAAAATTGTCTACCGAGCGTAAAAGGACCCCAAGCAATGGTCTTAGAAACGTTGTTGGGCTCGTAAAAAACTTTTTTCGTCTCCATACAATATAATAGACAATTCTTTGCCTCGGGAGATGATATTTTGGATTGAGATAAAACATTTTTCATGCATTTTGCATTGTCGCCAAAATTAAAGTTGTTCATATTGACGAGCCCAACAACATTTCTAAGACCATTGCTTGGGGTTCTTTTACACGCAGTATGCATGTATCATACATATAAACCTCCATCAAGAATCAGTCTACTAAAGGAAACTGGATAAAGTTGCGTAGTTTTACAGAAGCATACATGGGACAGGCAGCGGGAGGCCACTTTGATTCATCATCATTAGCGTCATGACGTCCACTGCTGGACAAGGCACACCCTCTGACTTCCATGATCATTTGGTTTGTGTTGTGGTTTAACTGAAGAGAGCGCTGGGCAGCAGCAGGGCCTCTGGAGATTTCCGTCAGTCGCCCCGCACAGACCCCCCATGACGAGAAAAGTTGGGCTGGGGTGGTGAAAAATGTATTCTATTCACCTTTACCGTACGGTGACTTTGCCCTTAGCTGTATACTGATGTAATACTACATCAGTATAATTTTCCTCGATTTTTTTTTCTGGCCCTCCCACCTACAGATTTTTTATTCTAGGTATATTATTGTCAAAGGTACAACTAATACGTATGAACGCAGTTTTTGACTCTTAATTTTTTTCCCATGATGCTGGCCACATAATTTAAGAAAGATAGGTTTTTATTCAGACAAAAAAAATCATGCAGTTAAGGGTTAATATTATGTTTGATTATATAGACTCGTCTCGAAGCGACATCTCCTACCTACCTATTAAATTTTATCGTATTCCAGATTATAGTCGGCGACTGTATGACGACAATCAGACAGTTCATGAAGGAGGGTGGGAAATTCGACTACATATTCGGTGACCTGACCGACATACCCATCTCGGAGACGGCGAGCGGCGAGATCTGGGAGTTCATGCTGCTGGTGCTGCAAGCCGCCTTCAAGATACTAAAGCCCGATGGCAAGTTTATGACGCACGTAAGTTGTGTTCCACTTTTGGAATCCTATCCCTGTACACGGGCGCGTATTTCGTCCTCACTTTGATTATAGTACACACATCAAAAGTGTCTAGGGATCAAGAACATTTTTAGCTCTAAAAAAAATCTCATTTATTTAAATCAAATCTAATCTTCTGGATTGGTCTCCTACCTAATTCCCCATGCCTGTATCGATGACCTATCACCACATTTTGAATAAATAATTTGAATGAATTAAGTTTTTGAAAAAAAATTCTTGATTGCAATCTTCTAAAATGTACTTGATCCCTAGACACGTTTGATGTGTGTAGATTCATGTCCTGTATATGGGGCCTGCAACAAAAACTTTGATAATATACGATATAACACAATCAATGCATGTTCCTTACTTTTGAAACGCTCTTTGTTGACATCACGATAACTGAATTAAGAAAACTTGTTGAAGTTAATAAATTATCAATGCTCTAAATATGTGATGTTAGGCGCTTAGAAGAATTCACATTAATGTATAGGACATTTGGCAGGCAGGTGTTAGACTCAGGCTATATACTTTGTAGTCAAATGGTGTTAAAATAATGAGCCAATTATGTGTTCTTTATCCAGGGCAACGGCGCGACGTCCCCCGAGTCCCTGGAGCTGTACGAACAGGAGCTGGCGAAGTTGACGCCGGCCGTCCGCTTCCACAAGAGCAAAGCTTTCGTGCCGTCCTTCCTCGAAGACTGGATATTCTACCAAATAACGTTCAAAGACGCCAACGTTGATGCCTAACAACACCCCATTACCAAAGAATCTACCAAAACAGTATCCTACATCCAAATACAACTATTTAGTCAAGAATATGCCATAATATTATATAGTTATAGACTTATAATACGTTTGTTGAATTTGCAGTTAAACATTTTTAGTGCTAGTTATAATGTTGTGAATGCTATGAATGATTTCCTGTATGCAATCAAACAGTATTGTGACAACGGTGCAATGTACGTATACGTCGATAGTGTGTCGCGATGCGCGATTTTGTTATTGTTTACTCATGCTTTTAACCGCACAATTATTATTATTATTAAAGTGATTCCAATTAAACTGTTTTGGTGTTTTATGTTGGACACGTGGCCACAGTTAGGCCCAGTACAGTCTGTGTAACGAAACCCATGTGAAACTTTAGTTTGGAAAAACAGTTTCAAACCACGTCCTACACACGATGCGATTATAATGTGATGTAACTTTCACAGCAATTTCGGTTTTCTTGGAGAAAGACGTGGGCAAAATGTCAGTGTCACCATTATTTCGGTATGCAACCGTTACGCCTCATTTTGTTACGATAAACCATACCGCTATTTCGCGAAACCTTGACCGTATCGCGTTGTGCCTCACGCTATTGGTATGTAACCGTACCGATATTTTAGAAAACCCTTATTTTGCGGTTATCCGGTCCCTGACCTAATCCCGAATCACGGTAGGCAGAGCCACTTGTCTAGCCAATGCCCAAGATTCACCAAACGTATTTAATACGATGTTTTACTTCCATACTAGCGCAGCGTACATAATAGGTGTCCTCCCTAAATGAGCATGGAAGTCATTAGGGGAGGCCTTCGTCCAGCAGTGGACGTCATGAGACTGATGATGACATAATAGGCTCTGGGGCTCGCCTTGTACTGTGCAACTGGTCGCGGACCCACAACCTCCAGATTGATCACACAGGCCACTCAACCAGGATACACAGCAAATCCTTTAGCTCATCATGAAAGCATTACGCCAAAGGAAACCCACGACCCTTCTCCAAGAAGCTTGACTGTTATGTTGACAATTCTGTCAATGTCGGTAATTTCGGTTAGTCCGATCTTCCAACCTGGAGAAACCAACCTAGGTTGGATATCAAGTAAACAGGCAAAACGAGGCTGAGGGTCAGCTATTTACTTAATACCGAAAGCCAATCTTTTTTGTGCATAATTTACATTGTGACCAAAAATATTATGTTCCGGACTATATCTAGGTTGAAAAAACGGACATAGCAATCAACCCAGCTAGGTTGGATACTAGGACAGACGAATCCGAGAATCCAACCAGGATTATCCAGGTTGGAAGATCGGATTAACCGGGTAATTTCTTTTTAAATGTGTAATGTAAACGTCGGGAAAACAGAAAGTAAGCTGAATGCTTATCTTTGGTTAATCTTCGCGTTATAATACCCGTTTTAAACTTTTCATATCGGGTAATTTCTGTTTGGACTGTACTGAAATGACTGGTCTTTCAGTAAATAACACACAGATCTCATACAATAAGTTTATTATAATAAAATGTATGTACAAAACATTAACGCAAGTCCAATAATGCGTAGTGTTCATATCTAGAAACTACAACATTAATTAACTCCCAGCAACCTATAAGACCAATAAAACATGATGTGACTTCACTCGTTGAAGGGAAATTCAAGTATGCCCCTTATTTGACGCTCTACCAGGCAAAGGGAATATAGATCCCACTTTATTTAAAACCTTAATCCATTGAAATAAATTAATGGTAAAGATTTAACTATAGGCAAGCCATTTATATGGCGGAACGCCGGCGGCGGGGCTAGAAGTAGGGGCAAGTTGCGGTACAAGTGACTACATACAAAGCCGCTACTGTGCTCCCCAAAAAGTCACAGTTGCTCCCCGCCCCGTGCACGCTGCTTCACCCCCTCAAGTCTGAAAGTTGCACCTACTTTAAGCCCTTTAAATGGTCTGTCTATAACGAAAACAATGTCACAAGAATTATTGGTCTAAAATAGGTTTACCAATTCCACATCTTAACCATTACAAGGAAATGTCCAGATAGATTATCTCTTCTTAATACATACCAGGTACATTAAATAAAAACGTTAATTTTGCATCAATGAAAAGATTTACAAAGAAATACTTGAAACAATAAAAGTTGATGTCTGCACCTTCTTTTTACAATCTGACGCAGAACATTTGGAAAGTATATACATTTTCTACAAAACATTTAGAAAAGGTCAGTTTTGTGACTACAGCAAGTTTTATTTTTAAATAAACATTCAGTAGGTATGTGACACATTCAACCAAATTCCTAAAGGTAAGAAAGAAAACAAGGAACTTATGGTGCTAGTATCAAGTGTTCCAAAACGCTGATTAGTTAATAATGGAAGGAGACATTTTAAAACTAATTTTCCTCTATGACACAGCACTACGCTAGACGCTTACAGCTAAATACGACGTGACATTTCTTTCAATATTGATTGAAGTTGTTGCAAGAAGTTTCAGCTAAATAGGGTTTGATTGATACATAGAACACCGTATAATCTTTTGAGAAAATAACAAGCTGAATTTAAAAAACTAAAATATCATTAATGTTAAAGCTGCTAGTTCGTTTAAACAAAAAACGCACGATTGGTTTATCAATTGTCATTTCAACATCAGTCTGTCAAATGAACTTGCATTCCTTACTTTCATTGGTTCGTATGAGTTGAGCGAGCATAAGAAGCGCCATCTGTATTTCGCTTCGCAGTTCTTTTCTTTATAAGACACAAAGTTTGACAAAGACTTGACATGTCATCTCCCAACTACACTTTTGAAACACTCGACACTAGCGCCATTAGTTCCAAGGTTTCCTACCCCATTAACAACATACAATCTAGAATATTTCTAGTCAAATTAAGGAAACACAAGTAACTGTCCACGCGACTATTATGATCAATTATGTAACCGAATGATGACAAGGCCATCTGTAGACAAATATTGAATAACTGAACAATTAATATAGGGGGTGGACAAATACTATATGTTTTATCCGATATGAAATTGTTCGTATTTTGACTTATTCCCAATACCTATTTCACTCAATATATGAAGCTCTCTTCAAACCTTAAAATAGATGAAAAATAATGCCACTTGCGGGATCAATTGGAACAACATTATTAAACTAAACAAATTCAAATGGGAATCTAGTTGATTCCCATTAGAAATTATTATGTCTCGTTTTTGCTGAGATGTATCAATGAAAAACCCTTAACTAAGCGGCGAATCGGATGTTGGAACTATGCCTACTTTCCTATGCTTGAAGAGGGTATTAGAGGCAAGACAAATTTTGTTCCCATTTCACCCCACAGGTGCACTCCTCCCATTCACCAGATTTTATGGTATTAAATCACTAGTAGCAGTAGTCCGGAATTTTGCAGTGGAAGGATCTTTTCGCGCGTGGCTTAAAATTTTAAATCTTGTTCCTTCCATGTTTCAACTTATTTTTTTTTCAAACAAATTTCAAAGGTACAACCTTATTACTACTAAAATTAAATTTTTTTTTTCAACACCGAACTGCTGATACTTGTGGAGCAACATTGAAATGGGAATGAAAGAACATTCTGAACTATCGTACTCGTTTATCCTTTTAGTGGGTCTATTCAGCCTGACGTAACCTTGCAAGTCTCTGCGTTAACTCATCCTGCTCCTGAGATACAATGGTGGTGGTGCCGACCGAAGTACTCGGGATACCAGTAGGAAGCTCCATGTTCAACTCCAAGCTGAAACAGTGTTTTTTTTTATAAGTACTTATGATATATTTTCGTCTGATAATCTAGGGTATAGCTGGCAATATATTTCCGTTTAAGTTATAAGGTGAATGTAGAAAAATAGTAGGGGCAGTTTGATCCTGGTGAACTAAATTTCCGTTCAGAAATATCCTTACTCATTAAAAATTAAAAATACGTACAAAGAAAAACAGATTTCAAGGGTTTAGCTGTTCCTTTAAAAATCTCGACAGAAGTTTGAGATTTAATTTGGATGTTGACACATTTTATATAGATTTGTCTGCGTAACAAAAGTTCTACTATATTATATCCAGCCTTGTATAGATATGTACAATACGTCTATGCTTTGAACGAGAGTACAAATAAAAAACAGCTTTCTAAGGTTTGGCTGGCCGTTGACAAGTTCCACCAAAAGCATGTCTGCCAAGATTCTATCCAACCCCCAATGTGGGTTAATGAATAAATGAACAGATTAACTTACCCAGCCTCATCAGCTACTTGCTGTAGCAGATTGTCAACGTCACCCTGCGGTACGGTTGTTGTTGTTGTTTGAGACATAGCATTCTCCATGTACGAAGACTGAACGTCCAAGTCTTCAAATTGACTCTCGAATTTATCCATCAGGTTTGAAATTTTCTCAAGGTTCATCGACTTCATAGCAGCATCCATTGCCTTGACGACACCAGCCATTGATTGTGTCACCTGACAATGTGACAGCACAAACATTATTTATATAGGACCTAGTGTGGTGGTCACAAATGAGAAAGACCAGTGTGGGTAGACTTCCAACAAAGTGGTCCGACAATCTGGTTAAGATGGTGGGCCAGCATAAGATTGATAGTTATGGCACGTCGCCTTTGGGAAGGCTGATACGATGATGATGTATTAATGAGTCATAAAGTGACAATCCTAATAACCCATTTGCAAGATATGTGATGTCTTACATGTGATATTAATGGTTCTCAACAATAAAGAAAACTTGTACTTTCTTAAGTTGAGGGTCCTCAAAGGACAAGTTTAGGTTGTTTGGCAGCAGTAGGTAGCTATTTTGCATCACTATAAAGGAAGTGTATGTTGTTTTGGTGAGTATGCATGTTCCTGTCAATATGAGATAACTGTGTAAATGTAGTAAAGTAGAAACTAATTCCATAAATACATTTGTCATGGTTCTGATATACCCACACTGCTCAATTAAATAAGATTAATAATACAAACCTTTCTGGTAGTAAGTGCTGTCTGAACACGACTGGAAACAGCATCCACTCGAGCAGACATTCTTAAATAATTTAGAGCTTGATTCTTCTGCCTTATAGCATTTTCGGCGTGTATTCTAGCACCTTCCATGTTACCTTTTTGTATTGCTTTCTTAGCTTTTTCCTTTTCTAATTTTTCTTCCTTTTCACATTTTTTTGAGTTCCTTTCCAATTCTTTCACAGCAAATTTTAAATTGAATAAATGTTCTGGGTGGCGAGTTAAGAAAAATAGATAGTCATTATGTCTATGTGCTTATTCATATTATACTAGAAGACCAGGCAAATGTTGTTTTGCCAATATATATTTATTAACTGTGGTTTTCTGCTATAACATATTTGGACAGCAGGGACAGCTTTGTTTTATACTATGTTTGGATCCAAATTACTATCCCACAGGACTAACCTAATGCAGCATCAACAATATTTACAAAATAACATAACATAAATGTAAAATTAAAATTCGACATGACAACTACTGTTAATACAGTAGGCACACACCACCCACAGGTGCCCAAAGCATGTACCCTCAAGAAACCCCAATTATAGGCAATTTGGTGACTGACCCAATGAGTGTCTGCACCCTTAACTTTGCTAGGTTGCAGAGTAGAATTAGGTACAATAACTTGTGACTCATTGATTGATAAATGCAAAAATGCATATTTTTTTCACAAACAGAAGATCAAAACAATTGTGGTAATTTAACCTACCTATTACAGGTTAATATAAAAGGAACCTGCTCAATATTCTTAAATGCTGATTATATAGTGTAAAAATATGTAGACCATGTATGATGTAATTTTGGTTTAAAGTTGTATCAACTAACACTATTGTGTGTTTTATTTCATTAATAAAGCATTGAAGTAAATTAGAATACATAAAGTTTACGAAAAATAATGTAAATATAGAGATTTGACTTATCATGAGCAATAACATCAATTTTCATTCCCAACTCTCAAAAGGCAGTCTTGTAAGAACATAATAATATCCACATAAGTTAATTCTAGGTGTATTGACATGGAGTAATTTAAGTAATATTGGATGAAATAAAGAAAATATTTATAAAAGGATACTTTCCATTGCAGATGACGACATCTCGTTTCCCATTGTTTGTGTTCGAGTATGGTTCGAGTTTTTTTTGTTCTTTGCTTACTTGATATTGACTCAAAGAGCCAAAAGAGGTCGTGCTGAAATTAACAACTCCTGTATGTCTACGATACTAAAACTAGTTGTAAGTACCCAAGTTATTATGGTTTTCCACTTTGCTATGAGTCATTGGACGAAGCACAATTTCACAAAACCACACAGTACTTATCAATCTCGCACCAAACCAACAACAAATAAATGTCATTAGTGTCAAATGTTTTTTTTTTAATGTTGGCTTGCATTAAATAAGTCCGAATATTATTTTTTCAAATATTTATGTTTGTGTGAGGCTTTGCGTAATGTCCTCTACGTTAGGGACAGCCAGGTACATGGTCTTCTGAAGGTAGGCAGTATACTCGTTGTGTCATAGTGTGGGTCAACGGGAGAAGAACGCTAGGAACAAGCAAAGCTCCACAATGACACACCACCGTAAACATAAATCACACCCATGGGTTAAATCTGATTAAATCTCTGAACACAAAAATTTTGATACGAAGATTTTTGCTATCCTAATTTGGTCGTACTGTATAAACGGTCTTGTCTATGGTGCATGAGATTCGATACTTAGGTTGGCTAACATGTCAGTGTGACAGAGAACAAGAGAACAACAACAAAAACTGAAAAAAGTCTCCCTCCCTTGTTCTGCAATGCAATACAATCTATCTATCAATCTACATCTACCGTATTTTTGGAAACTGCCTTGAAGTGAATTTATCTGTGTTTATTACAAAAATCGTTCTTTATATATATTAATTTGTGTACATTTTCTCTTCTTGGTGTTATTAGGGACCGTTATAACTGTATATTTTCGATTTGTGTAACTTAGTTTGCTGTGGTGTAAATTGTAGTCATTTCGATCACTGCTTCAAACGGTCGACTCGAAAAAGAAAATGGCGTGTGCTACACTGAAGCGAAATTTAGATTGGGATATGGCGCAAATGCCTGCTAAAAGGCGTAGATGTGCTCCTTTTGCATCAAATCCTAGTACCAGCCCAGGCATCAAAATAACAGACAACAAGACCCCATCTATTCTTGGAGAATCTATTTCGACGAACACAAAATTGACACCAGGTTTGTTTATTTTTATCTGGCTCCGCCTGGTACAAAATTGTATTTGCAAATATTTCGTTCTGAACATGATGAAACGAAAATTCAAATTGGCTGGAATATGCTGTTTTAATTATATTTTTTGCGATTCTGAGAAATCTATTATTGCAACATCATGAATATTACAAATTACACAGTGTTGAAAAGAGATAGAGTAGTAGGTAGCCGTTAACTCAGCAGGTAAAAAAAACCTTTTGTGAAGGTAAGACATGACTGCCTTTCAATATCGTGGTGATTTTCCGCTTCACCGTTGCAATAATGGTTATCAGTAACCATGTAAAACCTTATTATTATTGCGTATGTACGATTTTATGTCGTCGGTATCAACTTCCATACCTAACTTACGGCCTCGAAGATTCATTTCTTTCGATAATTATGCGTTTGCCATAATTGGTAAGAGCACTAACTACAAAATAGTTGACATCTGGCCAGTCTTTGGTAGTGGAATTTGGGTGGGTGTGTCCCAAGTCTATAAAAACAAAATAGGTACCTACCTGCTACCTTTTTTTTGTTTATGGGATCATAAAACTGAATACAACATGAATTTGAGAGCTATACATACCATACTTGATATGCCATAGATATAAGGTTTTATTGAAGTACACAAGAAGTGTCCTACAAAATGTTACTATTTAAGTATGTAAATATTTACTAGTTAGCTTATCTTTGTGTAGTATATTAAGACTTAGTAGCTAATAGGTAATCAATAAATAGTCAGTTTGTCCAATTTAATGCATATTTACTGTTTGTATGATTTCCTTTGTCAAGTAACTAAATGTTTACAATCTCATGAATGCAATAGAATTTAGCAGGACTTTGTTCCTGCGCTGAAACCCTATGCATTTTTGCTTATTTAAAAAAAAATGTTGTTCATTAACATTTAAAACTTACATGTAATTGTAATGTTATTTAATTCATTTATTAAGTGACTAGATAATGGTTAAAAATACCAAAATGTCATATTATATTTTGAAAATGATCCCTTTTGAAAACACATTCAACCTGTCAACGTGATAACAGAAAAACTCCTATTTTCTGAAGTTGAGTGTCAACTAATCATAGACTTGTGTACTTCAATGTGCAAAAGCAGCACTAGTCACCAAATCATTATATTTAAATTATTCTAGAGCGTATGGCCCAGGAAATATGTGATGAAATGAAGCGCCTTCACCGTCGCCGACAGCTGCGTTTAACATCAGGAGCAGCTGCTTCATGCTCATCGTCCAGTGGCAGTGAAGGAGACTCGTCACCCCCACATCACTCCTCACACAACCCCAACAAAGTGTACAACCGTGCACTCTTCACATTTAAACAGGTACAGCTCTTTTTATTAACATCTTTCACGAAATGTTGCTATGTTTTATTTCAAAATGACTTTGCTAAAGCAAAAATGGATGTTTTTTGATGTGTTTTTGAACACTTTGGTCATAGGCTTGGCTTTTATTTTTTTTGGATATCCTGTTATAGACCTACATCCGGGAAAAATCGTCTGGATACAGGATAGTGGCTGGATATCCGTTGCAACTCTATGAAATACTTAGTTTTATTTTTAACCCCCAATGCAAATAGATGCGTGTGTCTGTCTGTGGCATCGCTCCTATTTAAATGAACTGATTTGAATGTGGTTTATTTTGTTTTCTTAGCTATGTTTGATTGATATCTGTTCACCCACTCAAAAGTTATGGGGGTTGAAAGTGGGGATGAAAAATTTAACTTGAATTAATGTGTCCAAGTGGGGTATCAAATGAAAGGGCAAGACACAACAAACATTTAAAAAGGGGTTTTTTTTTAAAATTGCAATTTTTGCTATATTATGTACACAAGACATAAATACAACCATATATATTGTGTGACCACTAATTTGACATTCTATTTAGAACAATAGATAAATGATTTAGAAAATTAATTCACTTCCATTCACTGAATGCCAATGAAATCTTCATCCCTTGCATATTAAAAGCTATATAATCATTATAATAAAATTAGAATAGTAGGTTTACACTAGCTTGTGGACCATGCAAAAAGGAAGATGGATTGTATGATGAATGCAATGAATAATCATTTGAAATTCAGGATAACCAGTAGCAATAACTTCAGTAATACTTATAGTATGTCAAATTCTCTTTTATGCTTATTTAGCTAGCCTGGCAAACATTGTTTTCCTAATATACATTATTTACAACATTTTTTTCCAATTAAAAAGTATCCTGTCTTTTCTCAAGTGCTAACCTATGTGTATACCAAATTTTATTGTCTACTGCATTATAAATAATAGGAATAACTAAGATGACAAAGATACGACTTGGACAACACAGGTTTGATTCCAGCAACATAAAGCTTTAGCGATTCTCTGAAGTTTTTTTTGTTCAGTTAATCATTTATATTGGCATTAAAAATTATAATGTAACAGAAGTATAGTGGAGTTTGCAGTCAGGTGCCCATAAGATGTCAGATATTGTTTTTATATGGATGTTAATGAAGCTGTTGCTTTATCTTTGGAACATTGTGCTTTAGTTGGCATATAGAATTGTGGGTTCTTTATTCACTGTACATTTCAGTTCATTATATTTTATTTAGGAGCATTGTCCTCATTAACAATTGTTTTGTATGTAAATGGTGGAATAATGACCTGAAATAATAATTACACACATAAATGTTTACATGTAAAGAAAGTCTTTGTCTTATTAAAATAAAAATTTTATCATCTATTTCTAAATTCTTCATCAGATTTTTCCAATGACCTTATGTATGTTGTTTTTTAATTGTAATCTCAGCCTATCCCTCTGGGAGACAGGCGTGAAGTGTGTCGTATGTTGTTTAGGTATTCAATAGTTGTTCTGAATGAATTCATGACTCCTAATAACAAGTTATACAATGTAGCTTACTTGGCAGTGTTCTGTCCTTTGATATCATCTCCTTGTCATGTGAGAAAGACATATTAAGTTATACAATGTTATTGGGTAAATATCCCCTCTCTGTTTTACACATTACCAATGTACAGGTGCGTGCGATCTGCGAGCGAATGCTGCGCGACCAGGAGGCTGCACTGCGCGCCGAGTACGAGACGGCACTGAGTAACAAGCTTGCCGAGCAGTACGAGCTTTTGTACGCTTCAATATTGATCAGGTAACTATACAGTCTTTGTTTTGAAGTTACAAGTAAACTACCTAACAAGAGGAGGAGACAAGACTACCGAGTACCCGAAATCGGCAAACATGTATGAAGAGGTAAAGCGATTTGCTAGGATCATAACAAGTTGACAATCCATGATTTCTGCCCCTATAGGAAATGTGGTCATATACATACATGTATGATAAGTTAAAATACTGCAATGTTTTGATGGAGATGATATAGTATCACTGTATAAGTTCTTTGTAACGTAATGTACAAATTATTAATTCATAGGGTCATGGGTCTAGTTTCGTAAGTGGTAAGAAAAATGTAATGGGGTGGGTACCCTAGAAAGACATGAGGCCAGTGATTCCTAATGTAGTGTGCATTGTGCAGATGACTGTATCCAATGGGCGACAACCATGAATGAAAAGTTGTATAGAATATGTTTAACCAGGTGTTACACAAGGCCAATCCATAAGACAATTCTTTAAGCCAGGCCAATGTGTGAATCACCAATGGGACAATCTAGCCCAAACTACAATTCATTATATTTGCCCATAATATGTAAAAACCCACGTCCCAGTCCCATGTATATTTGCCCATATGTAAAAACATGTCTGCTTCTAAGATATTAAAAAAAAACACTGAGCAAATTGATGTTAACTTGTTTTTAATATTTCCAGGTTCAGCGCCGACCCCCGCCAACTTGCATGCCACATGGTATGGAGACTGACCCAATGCACCAGGACCTTGTACCCAGCTGTAAGTACCAAATAATGGCATGAAATAAATAATTAAATGTAATCAATGTTTAGGTTTTATGCCTTAGTTCGAGGTTGGATAGCCAAATTAACTAAGTCAAAACTGACTCAAAAGACCAACCACACAAGTTTGGTAACAAGAGTAAAATGTTCAGCTTATATTTTATGTCTTGTGAAGTCTATTATTTCTATATTATAGACCCTACTGAGCCCATTTCAGCAGACATTGTCCCTGGCCGAAAAAATATTGATCTCCCCATACAAACTCACTTAGCTGACTGTTTGAGACGCTTAGCACCTTCATTTTTAAAGCTAAAAATGTTCTTGATCCCTAGACACTTTTGATGTGTGTATGTATATGCGTACAAAATGACAGTTTGGATCCAACTATATCCTACTAGTCGACCAGAGGTCATGTATGAAAGGATGTATGAATGTAGATGAAGCGGAAGGGGTATGTCAGGACCGTGACAAACGGGAGGTCTGTAGTCTCTGCCTACATCTCTGGGAGATAGGCGTGAAGTGTATGTATGTATGTATATCCTACTATGCAGTTAGGGACGAAAGTACTGTCTTACTTTTTCACTCCCGCGTGTTTTTCAGGCTTCATAAGTACAAAGACTTACATTCAATTTATATTGTTTCAGATTTGTCCTAATAATAACACGTAACCACGGCAGTAACGGAGCTACTGCGCCTATATCAAGACAAACATATTTTGGTATATGTGAATTATAACATGGAGCCAAATGTGGAATATGTACTCACATCTCATTTATGACACGGATTTACCACGGCTGTGGTGTTATACTTGCGATTTAATATGTGTGCAACTTAAGTGAGATATGAATATAACTGCCTAGTTTGTTCCAAGTGAAATCAATATATTGTGATTGCAATGTGGAATTTAGTTTTAATTTTATTGTGACTCATGGCATATTTTATGTAGATTGTAGGTATGACAACCTATCATGTTTAACAAGGACACATGAGTAGCAGTACAACTAACATATTTATATTATTTCTATGACTAGACATATAGGGGACTCACAATATTAAGTTTACACTAAATTCCACAGTTTTTATGCCACATAATTATAGCTTATAATGCTTTTTCATTATTACGGTTGCTGATAAAATTGTGTTCACGGACTGAAGATTGTTAGTCTGATAAAGGAGTTGGTCCATTTTTTTTTTTCACCCAAAAGTTGAATAGACTGGATATAATTATACCAATGCAAATATAACAACTATATGTAGTTGATATTGCCTACTCTACTGAATTAGAGAATACATAGGTATTAGATATTAGTGATACAAAATAATAAAATCACGCAGAGTGCCTGTTGCGAACTAAAATTCTCCTCAATTTTTGTCTTCAGCTCATAAGTAGCCATACTTTTTAAATGTAGTTATTTTTAATGCATTCTAGTATCGAATTGTTTAAGTTTAGGTTATATTGGTATAACTTAGTTTGTAGTCATATAACTCAGCTCTTGTTCTGGCTAACTGGTGTTGCTAAGGAAGATTAGCCATTCAAGATAATCTTACAATTAGGTTATTTGACTGATTACCCTATATATCTAAACATTATTATTATAAAACTTTGTATTTCGTCTACAACCATGTATACTTTAATTTCTTTGAATATCAGGTTGTGTTATTCGGATCTTCTTTAGACATCTGTCACAGCTTAAATAAAAATTTCGTTTGTAAAACAGACAAAAAAATTCCATTGTCACACTTTTCTTAATTTTTGCTGTTCATAAATCCTATTTCTTTTAAATGAACAACTAAAATGTACTACAATTTGTAGCCGTGTGCTGTATTTGTAATAAATTTACAAAGTGTCAAATAGCCTTATATTTTAAAATATCTGGTAAAGCAAGATTAGTTAGCTTTTCCAAGGGCCTTAATTGGAATATTTTTTAGAAAAGGTGTATAATCTTTTCATAATAAAACTAAACATTTTAAAATTTACTTAGCACAATATGAAGAATCGTGTGATTCGTCTGTGTATCTCGCTTTTAGTTAATTTTTAGTTACTTATGTCTATTTAAAATGAATCTATTATGAAACATACTTTCACTGAGTAGTTTCTAACGGAATTTGTTTTGTAATTTTGTTTAGTTTAATACTTTTTATTGAATTCAAGGAGGACCTATGATTGTTACCAAGCATTATTCAATAAAAACTAGGATAGGTTCTTTTTTAAATTGTATTATCAGCTCATTATTAGTAAGTTATTGGCGTTTAAGAACTGAAAATAAATTAGCTAATTAATGACTTCTGGTGTATTATTTATATTTACTTAGGAGTTGTGTTGTTGCATCGATAATGATTGCATTATGGAATTTTGATTTAATTTATATTAATGATATAATAAAATATTTCTCTTATCTTACAAGTAAAACCTGTTTTAGGGGTGTTATAATTAAACTTATTATAAGCAAAAAGTGATTAGCTGAACTTGACTCTTGGTGGATCCACGCAGACTCAGATGCTGTTAGTTGAGGGCGTAATTTGTTTTTTCTGAACCTACTGACTAATGAGTTCAGATTTTAATCCCAAACCTGGGGTAGGGGAAGAGGCACTTTCTAAGCCAACGCCCACGATTTTCCGTAAGTATTTAACAGTGTTTTTTTTACCGACTGAGCGTTGCGTAGCGTACCTACAGTCGAACAATTTCGTTGATATTGTTACGTACGTGGGGGGTGTGTACCGATAGAAAAATGACACGTGTGCGTTACCCCAGCCAGATTTTGTCGAAAATCACATTTTTTTTTAAGTAGATAATTAGAAGTCCAACTTCTTCAATTGTTGTGCTGATTTTTAAATTTGTTTTGCTTATGGTTTTTTAGTTATTTGAAAAAAACAGATCTGGCTGGCGTAACGTTACCCCAGCCAGATGTTTTGTTAATTAAAGGGTTTATTGAAATAAACTTTAGGTACATAATTAGTATTCTGAACGAGGTAAATCTTGCCACAAAATTTGAATTTGTATCGTTTATGGTTTCGGAGATATTCAAAATCCTGCTGGGGTAACGTTTACGTGTTCGCTGTATCTCCGAAACGGCTCAGCGAATATGTATAATTTTTTGTACACAGCTTCTATG
This sequence comes from Conopomorpha cramerella, assembly GCA_012932125.1. Lineage (NCBI taxonomy): Eukaryota > Metazoa > Arthropoda > Insecta > Lepidoptera > Gracillariidae > Conopomorpha > Conopomorpha cramerella. The sequence goes on along the minus strand of SJJU01002361.1, from coordinate 273 downwards.
AATTTGTTATAATTTGTTTGCCAATAAAGAAAAACAAAATAATGCACCGTTTAGAAGTATTTTAATTAAAAAAAAAAACTCAAAAAAAGCTCCTAGCTCTTCAAAAAAGAGCTCCTAAAAAGATGTACATTTCAACCACGCGGCCAACTGCTCTGATAGGAAAGATCTTTTTCCAGGGGTTAGTAAAGATTTGTTAGAAACATAATCTCGAAGGAAAAATTTGTTACACTAAAATTGGCCAGATTAGGTCCGACAGGATATGGCCGCTCCGAC
>SJJU01002359.1:0-12749 GCA_012932125.1 Conopomorpha cramerella | reverse complement strand
GATTAATTAATGTGTGTTGTAAATACCGACTCGGGGGATGTTCTAAGTTCTCTAACCCTCCGGCAACTTGGGTCTTATGAGTTCGATCCCGTGGGATCAAAAGTTATATATTTTGCCTCTTAGATCTTATAAGAGCGTAGGATAATTTCTTTCTCTAAAATGCCTTGAATATCGTAGTAAACTCAATAGCTTTTTACCTGATTCGGTGACCTTACCTCTGTATAGTTTCAGTCAATACAATACCAGAAACAATATCGTAGAATACTTTCAAAACTAATAGAATTGAAGTAACTATTGTTCAGTGTACTTTAATCCATCAAGGAGGAAAAAAAATATCTTTCGATCCCCGATTCCGATTTTTCCGGAAGCAGTTCTAAGGGAGAAAGAGTCTGTTACCCTACGTTTCCACCGGCCAAACATTGACAAGAAAACTTGTTTGACACATATCCATGTACGCTGGTTATGTCGTATTTCACGTACAAATGACCAGATCACTAGGCCCATGTCAAACATGTTTTCTTCTGCATGTTTCGCTGGTGGAAACGCAAGGTTAGAGTCCCTACGTATTTTAATATGGAAATCAACATTTAATTTTCTTCATGACACGATCACACATATGTATAACTCAATATTGTTCATCGGGTATATGTATAGGCGCGAATATAATCAAAGACAAGCTCGAGCTTACCTTACCTATATACCCGGTAAACAATATTTAGTTATAATGTCTGTGCGCTTTTCATAAAAAAATGATCTACACATAGGTATAGTCCGTTTTATACTACACTTAACAGCATATCATATTGTCGTTCTATCTCACTCCATTCACACGTAACCAGAGCAGGATAGCAGTAAAAAAACTACCGCTAATAAACTCTACTAAACATTACACCACATCAACCTTAACCCCGGAGCATGGTGGTACCGCAAGTGTGTAACTATTATGGCGAACGTACACTCGACTATCTTACGCCAAAACTGTATAACGAATTTTCGGGGATCATTCATAATGCTGTTTCCAAACAAAATCTAAAATGTTTACTTAAAAAGCATTTTCTGGAATTATGTCCGTAAGATCCTATCTATCGTAAAACAAAACCAACTTTGTAATTATTGTATACCTAACTTCGCGCGCGGCTCAACAGTGAGTGAAATATTGTGTTAATTTTAAACTAGCGTTTTATCTGCCAACAAACTGTTCTGCAGTTTGGCGGAATTTTAGTTTATGTAATACCTAATGTGTAATTTAGTGAATAAATTAAAAAAATAAAAATCTGACGTCAAAATAAAATGAACCAATACACTCACAAGTCCTCTTGCCCAGCTACCCGCATGTTGGACAGCGCTGTTAAGTTCTTCGGGTGTGCAATGCTGATCTCAAACTTGGCTTTCATCTGGGGCTCGTCGAAGCAGGGGAAGGCTGCGCGCGCTGACGTCGGCTCGAACTGCGTGACGGCTAACGTCCTGGACATTGGACAATCATTATTGTACCTATTTCATTTTAAGCGACTTCAAAAAAGGCCGTTACCAAATTCGACCGTACATACACACATCAAGAGTCCAGGGATCAAGACCATTTTTAGCTCTAAAAAAAAATCTAATTTATTTAAATCAAATCTAATCTTCTGCATTGGTCTCCTACATCATTCCCCATGCCTGTATCAACGACTTATCACCACATTTTGAATAAATTATGAATGAATTCAGTTTTTGTACAATATATTCTTGATTGCAATCTTCTAAAATGTACTTGATCCCTAGACACTTTTGATGTGTCTATATTTTTTTATGTTCCTTCGCTGACACCTTCGTCGTTTATCAACCGATTTCGATGACTTTTTCGTTGGAAAGAAGATATTTCGATAGCCGATTGTATAAATCGAGAAGAAATTTAAAAAATCGTATGGGTGACTATAAGTAGAAGTAGACTTTTTTTTAAATTATACGATTAAAACATGTTTTCTAGTTCTGGTCTAACTTTAAGCATACATTCTGGGACTATTGTGTGATAATGATCTCTGTCTAACCCTCTGGGAATTTATTTGGCTGACCCGTTTATGAATTCTGACGTTTTGTAACAAAGGACGTCTATGTCGCGATTGTTTACCTTGCAATTTTAAATATAAATTCTGGGACTATTGTGTGAAGATCATCATGATCTCTGCCTACCCCTCTGGGAAAGGGGCCATTTATTTGCATGACATGTTTATGAATGTGTCATCACATGTGTTTAGTATGAGTAAGCTAAAATAGACTATGCAAGTACCCACTCATACTTATTTATTGACACAGTTTTGCAAATAATGTTCTTTACAATATCAATGCACTTAGCATTTGAGTGCATTAGTTCTTTTGTGTGTGTGTTAGTTCTCGTTAGTACAAAGAAAATAAAACACAACAAAGTATATAACTATTAAAGTGCAAAATTAAAAAAAATCCCTATTTTAAATGTTTGTGTCATGGCCTTTTATTTGATAACCCACTTGGACAAATTTACTCAAGTTAAATTCTCAATTTCAACCCCCTAAATTTTGAGTTGTTGTTATGTCCCTATGGCACTCCAGAGGTGCAGAGGGTCTTGACAAGATCACGCCACGCCTTCCTGTCCTCAACAACACTCTTGGCCTCGCTCCAGCTCACACCAGCCGCATGCAGTTCACTCACAAGTGAACTCACTTTTGAGTGGGTGAACCAATATCGAAAAAAACATAGCTAAGAACATCCTCTATCAAATCAGCTCTCAAACAAAACAAACTTTATTGTAATAGCTTTATTAGTTTTAGAGTTATGATGCCATAGACAGACACATCAAACTTATAATACACCTTTTTGTGTATAAAAAAAAAAAATATAAATGTTGTATTTATCTTTAAGGTCATCCTTTATATATATATATCTCTGGGTGTGTTGCCTGTGGTTTGTTAATTGAAATATGTTCAGTAGTTTTTGCATGACAGTGTAGCAAACATCCAAACTTTGCATTTATAATTGGAAAAAGAAGTTGTAGTGACTATGGATTGAGATGCGTGAAGCGAAAGGAATAATAATATGTTAGGACCATTACCAATGGAGTTCTGTAGTCTCAGCCTACCCCTCTGGGAAACAAGTGAAGTGTAGTCTACACACATATATATATAGTTTCTTGTAATTAAGTTACTGATTAATTAAATTATCGTCATCATCATGTCAGCCCATTTCTTATCATGTTATATTAAAGAATGATGAAATATTATACATATTTTCATTTAATTCTGGAATATCAAATTACAAAGAAAAATCTTAAATCTTTATAACTCATTTGACTTGATCAGGTGGTACATAAATATAGGTATGTAGCATTATGGCTGTCATCCAAAGGGGTTGGCACAGACCAATAGTCTACCATCAGATACAATGCAGACACCTCTCTTGTGAATGAACATATTATGTTGGATTTTTAATCAGTGATTGTCTATTTGTTTAATAGTGATTATTCAGCACTTATATTACAAAATGAAGCAACATAGATAAGTAACATTACTTACTTTTCCTCATGGTTGTCATTAATATAGCTGCTTTTGTAGAAGCCGAGCAATGCATCCGAAATATTTCCTTTGAATGTCAGTTCTAGAGTGTAGTCCACAGATGGCTTTAATGAAGATGCAAGGGTCAGAACTAATCTTTCTCCATGAGCATGCACAACTGATATTATCTTAATGTTCTTCACACTACCATGGTAAAGTTTACTGTCAACTGTCTTGGGTACTTCTGTAGAGACAGTGTCAGTTGTCAAAGTTCTATCTGGTTTGGGAGATTCCATCGTGACCGGGGGACTCTCTGTGGTTGTGGAAAATACCTCAGTTATATGTGTTTTATGCACTTCTGTTCTGTTATGTGAATTCCACTGTCATTTGCAGTGACATTATTTTCAGAATCGACTTGCTTTTCAGCGACTGGTTTTAGGGCCCTCTTGCGCCTGTGAACTTGTTCATAAATCTGCTCGGTAAGCTTTGCATTGTCTATTGTGAGATCTTTGGCATGGAGTATTATTTCTTTGACTTTTTTGTTGGCTTGCAGTGTGATGGCAACATTGCCAGAGAAGACAGAGTTGTTTAAGTCAGTCTTTATCTTCAATCGATAGAAACTGGGCAGTATGGTTGACGGAAGTCGCAAATCTTCAGATTGTATTTGTTGTATCAACGCATTGCCAAAGGGCTCGTCCTCGTTCCATATCTCGCCGGCTCTATTTGGTACCTGCCAATAATGACATTAATGTGTTAATAATTAGCTTGTTCCTTACAATTGATCAAAAAAATTACGATCTCCAATGTGAACTTACAACAGGATTACCAGAAACGTAAATAATATTCAGTAAAACTAAAACGACTAGTATTTTGTTGAGCATTTTCACTTAAAACAGTATGGTTATCACAATGTTTATATTTATTAAAATAACTAAGTTATAATCTATCTTGTATAACTATTATTCGATACATTTTCAGTGAACAATTCGTAATTTTTCACTCATAAACTATTCAAAACAATTTTTCTCTCCTCCAACGAACCGAGCTCTTTTATGATCTTTTTGAGATTCTGTGACGAAATGTCAGTGTCAAATTGTCAATGTCAGTTTGACAACAGTGACGTATTGCACTTTATTTATCGGGTGGGAGTGGAACATTACTAGTTTTAGCCAATCGATAAGCAGTTTCTTCTGGTTTTGATAAAAAAAGTACAGTAGGTAAGATTGCGTCACTATATCGTTATATTACAGTTAGGGGCACATTGAGTAGTAGTTCAATAATAGTAGTAGCCCCTATCTACTGTTTACCTACGTATAAATGTTGTAGGTAGGTATTTATCACATAATATCGAGATAAGGTAGATATTACCCTGCACATAGCGAAATAATACACGCCGATGCCGACAAGACCCGCGCACACGACGGCCAGGACCACGAGGCAGACGCACACGCATGACGTGATAAACAAGCCACCTTTACGGCCATATTGGATGTCTTCTGGTGTCTGCGTATCGTACGCCAGGAACTGCTGGCGGCTGGTCGATAGCGTCATCTCCACGCATTCTGGAATGTAAATAGGTGGAGTTAAGCTTTTGTTATTATGGTTTGTAGATTAGCTGAGTTAGGTCTGTAGTTTGGCTCCTATTTCAATGACTAAAAAGTCTTTAACTACGATAACGTCTAATGTTCAAGACTGATCTACCAAGAGGAGAACTTAGGGCTAATAGTGAAGCGCTTGTTGCCTCACAAGCTCGAGGTACCGAAAGGCTTAAACGGTTTAAGCCTAAACTGGTTTAAGTTAAACCAACATAGGTTGTGATCAGTTACTGGATGAGAAACCTTTAATCGCGGATCTCGGCAGCTGAGAGACTTTTAGGCGTCTTGGAAATGACAGGGGGTCCACTTTGTTGCATGGCTGCATTCGCTTCGCATCGGATCGGCTAACGACGTGCATTACTGTTTTACTGTGGTTTTAGTAATAAAGGTAGGCATGTCATTTGTCGCTCTCCTGCCACAGGTATGAAACTACAAGATTGGAATGGGGAATTTTCTTTGACGTTTTTCTAACAGAATTTCAGGCGGAGAACTGTCATTACTGTCAAACTTGTTTCAGAAAAAAGTCAAAGAAAATTTTCCCATTGGTGGCATGTTAGATTCAGACATCACCATAACATCGCAATGTTAGTTACAGTTACATACATATTAAGTATATGTCAAACTACCCTAGTCCTCGGACCAAACAACTAGACTTGCAAGCCTCGTACCACCTTTAGTCTGTCTCTTTCCCACCAAAATGTATGGTATTCGATGTACTTCTGGATTCAAACTGTCATGTATATTACCAATTTGATAGTTACTCTGCTACGCAGTAAGGGACAGAGAATATTTCCTTTTACACTTACACTGCTTCGTGGCGTTTATATTGTTGTCTCGTTCTATACTAAACGTTAGTTTCGGATTGCAAGTTTTTACTTTATTGCACTAAAAGTACATAGGGCGGACATAATACCAAAGTATTATCTACCTCTACCCTCTGGGAGACAGGCGTGAAGTGTATGTATGTATGTATGTATTATCTACCAGTCAAACTCTCAACGTGGGAGAACATAAGTTTTTTGTTTGAGCCCTAGTCTGACTGTAGGTATTTGGCGTGAGTGTTTAATGAGGATTTTTCTAAAAAAACCAATCTGTCAAAGATAGTGAGGAAAGGAAAGGGATGCAACTATATTCTATGATCGTGCATCGTGCATCTTCGGGTACGCTCTTTTGTTGATTTACTTAAAGAAAAAGTCCATATTTCACGATCTAATGCGCTAACGCTAATAATATTTTATGAAGTTTGTTGTCGAGTTAAGGTACCTTGTTTAACTATTACACACAATATTATAGAACACGGACTTTGCCATCGGTGCCTATCGTATGACCAACCTATCAGAGTGAAAAGGAAAAGCGTATCCATAACGAATGCGTGCAGCGATAACGCGATGTGTGGAGAATCGTAAAGAACGTATTGTACCTAAGTAATATCTAAGACTAGCTTCAACTTGAACAAGTGTGCTCCATCGTAGACCACATCGCTGCTTAACATCAGGCAGTAATCCTGCCTAATGTAAGCAAACGCTTGTTCATAGTGATAAAAAAAAACTTTATAGTGCGACAAGGATATTTTGACTTGTGGCTAAATAGTTTGTTAAATCAATTTAAGCTGGTAGAATATTGATTGATTGATGCGGGTGTGTGACGGCGAATAGAATACATAGCTTACACTTACTGCAAGCAACGCGACATTTTTCCAAAATGTGACAGCTGTTGAAATAATAATCTTTTATTACAATTACTAGGATTCTTTTCACATAGCAATACTACACTTCACGCCTGTCTCCCAGAGGGGTAGGCAGAGACTACAGATCTCCATTTGTCCCGGTCCTGACATAGCCCTTTCGCTTCATCTACATTCATACATCTTTTCATACATGACCTCCCGTTTCGAGTACTTTTCACGCCACCTTCGGTCAGGACATCACCAATCTGGTCTTTATATGTCCTTCTGGGGGCGACCTCTACTCACCCGGCCCATTACATCACCCATATAAATCTCTTTCGTCAATCGACTTTCATCCATTCTCTCCATATGCCCAAACCACCGAAGCATGCCCTTTTCAAATCTTGGTCACTACATCTTCCTTCAAACCGCAACTTTCTCTTATCACACTATTCCTTATCCTGTCATTCAATGTCACGCCCTTCATGCTCAATGACCGCATTTCTACGGCATTGACTTTACTTTTATGCTTCTTCTGCCATACCCAACTCCCGTACATTAAGGTAGGTGCCAGTACAGCGTCATGGACAGCCAATCTTGCCTTTTTCGACATGAATTGGCTCTCCATAACACTGCGAAGGGAACCGTTAACCTTATTACCCGCACTCACTCTTCTTTCAATATCTTTGTCAAACTTTCCATCACTTGTAAATAGAGATCCCAAATATACTAACTCATCCACTTGTTCAACTTTCTCACCGTCAATCATGCACTCACAAACTGTCCTTTCATTATTTTCGACTACCATGACTTTTGTCTTGCTAGCATTCACTTTCATTCCTTTCCTTTTAAATGACTCATTCATACAATTAATCATCTGCTGCAATTCATACGCCGAAGGTGCAAGAAGAACTTGATCGTCAGCATATAAAAGGCATTTGATGATTAAACCACCCATATCTAGACCCCAATCACGACCTTTCAGATCTTCCAAACAACTGTCCATGAACAGATTGAACAGCCACGGAGACGCAACGCATCCCTGTCTGACACCTCTATGGATGCCAAACCAGTCTGAGTAGGTCCCGTTTACCCTGACACAGGCACTGGAATCATCATAAAGTGATTTCCAAGCCCGTACCAAGGTCCTGTCCAACCTGAACCGGGACAGCAGCAAGGTCCACAACTCATTCCTGGGTACCCGATCATAAGCCTTCTCTAAGTCCATGAAAGCGCAGAAAACCTTTTGGTTTTTAGCCCAAAACTTCTCCGTCACCTGGCGCAAAGAGAAGACTTGGTCGGTGCATCCCATTCCCTTCCTAAAACCAGCTTGTACATCCCACATTTTTTCATCAGTCTCACGTATTACCCTTTCGATCAACACTTTTGCATACATTTTGCCGACGATACTAAGAAGGCTGATTCCTCGGTAATGTTTGCAATCCTGCTGTGAACCCTTACCCTTATACAATGGAACGATTACGGCTTTGCACCAATCACTTGGTACTCGGCCGTATCGCCAACATGCATTAAAAATAAGGTACAGCAGGTTCGCCAACACCGCACCACCAGCCCTCAGCATCTCCAGCGAAATCCTATCATACCCAGCCGCTTTTCCATTTTTCATTCCTTTCATAGCCTTGAAAATTTCATTCATATGTACCTCACTTTTATTCTCTTCGCCATCCATATTAACCGCATCAACCAAAGTCGACGCGGTGCTACATTCAAACAAATTTTCAAAATATTCCTTCCATCTTCTTACAACCATACTTTCTACATTCAAAATTTTTCCATCCTTATCTCTAATTGCTTTCATGCTATGATTCTCTGACTTACTTCTGGCTGACCGGACTAGTTTCCATAATAGCCGAATATTATTTTGGAAGTTGTCAGAGAACCTCTTTTCATTCCGCTCTTTTAACTCAATCTTCTTAGGTACTATCAGTTCTTTCACTCTCTTCTTTAAGCACTTATATTGAGACATTTTCCTTTCACTTTCATCCACATTAGTTGCTTGGGTGTTGGCTCTCATGGCCAACACCCAAGCAAAGAAAAAGGCATGGATGGATCCATGCCTTTTTCTTTTCATTCACACCCTTGCTTACTTCCTCATCCCACCAGAGCTCACAGTCTCTGGCGACATTCTTCCTCTTTCGCACCCCGCATACCTCAGTGGCTATCTCAACCATACCATTTTTAAAAACATTCCATACATTATCTATCTCAACTTCTCTTATTTCTTCATTCACTATACTGAGTTTTTCTTTCAGCATTGATTCATACTTCTCTTTCACGTCATCCTTCCGGAGTTGATCAGCTTTTATTCTTTGCAAGCCTGTGTTGACAACAGGAGCCCGATGACGCCAACCCCGGAACAAACCACTAATTCGGCTGACAACCAAATAATGATCGGTCACAACATTAGCACCACGATAAACCCTAGTGTCAAGCACATGCTGCTTCAGTCGTCCATCCACAATCACAAAGTCAATCATACTTCTATCTACACCCCGCTGCCAAGTATACGTGTGGATCTTCCTGTGATTAAACATGGTGTTTGTCACAGCAAGGTCCCACTCCATACATATCTCGAGAAGGCTCTCACCGTTCTCGTTCACTCTTTCATCACCAAACAAGCCCAGAACACTTTCATACAAACCACGCTGTATACCCACTTTTCCATTAAAATCCCCTAGCGCTATGATCAACTCATTTCTCTTACATTCTGACAACACACCCCTGACATTCTCCCAGAACTCTTCGCGTTCTCTAAGTGGCTTAGACATGTCCGGTGCATATACACCCAACACGAACAAGTGCTTTATGCAAACTTTGAGTCTCGCCCATATGAGTCTGGGGTTCACGCATTCGTAGCTCTTCAAACAACCAGCCATTCGCTCTGAGAAGACAAGACCAACGCCTTGGCATGCACGCTGGCAATGCGGCACTCCCGACCAATACGCAGAGTACTTGCCATGCGTGGTACTGTCTATACCCTTTCGCTTCGTCTCATTCACACACATTAAATCAATATTCTTATCATTCATCACCTTGCAAACTTCATCAATCTTACTGTCCCATCCTCCACAAACATCCAGCGTGGCAAATCGAGCCTCCGCAGTCCACTTTTCGCCTCTCCGAGAGACCTGACGTGACGGGTGGCGAGCCTCGTCGCCGTGACGGGTGGCGAGCCTCGTCGCCGTGACGGGTGGCGAGCCTCGTCGCCTCGTCGCGTTTGTAGTGATTAAAAAAAAAAAAATATCTATTAAAGGAAGACGCGTCAAATTCCGTTCCGATATTTTAAACATCTAAGCATACATAGGAACTGATAGCGGCGAGAGATTTTGTTTTTACTATGTATTATTTAATTTTAACAATCTATGTGACCCGGAATGATCCACTGCTGGACACAGGCCTCTCCAGTTGCACGCCAGTGTAATCTATTTTCGGCTTCTCGCATCCAGCTTCTGGCAGCCATCTTGCGTATATCAGTCCACCTTGCCTGAGGGCGTCCCACACTTCGTTTGCCGAGACGCGGTCTCCATGAGAGAACGCGTTCGCCCCAACGGTCATCGGTTCTACGGCTAATGTAGCCGGGCCATTGCCACGTCGACGGTATTTGAGGAAAGTAATAAATTGTGGATACTGAAGTACTTACATGAAATTATTTTCTTCGAAAGAATTTTCAAGTAATTTCGAAGTTTCCCCCGAGTCGAGCTTAATACCAAAGATATTAAGATAAGGAAACTTTTGATTAAGCAAAATAATATTAAATTTTCCGAGTTGAGGTTCAAAGTAAATGATAAACAGGTATCTTACGTACTGTTATATTGCGTAGTAATCGGGTAGTAATACTCTGGGCACGAGGCAAAGGTCCCTCGGCCGGGCATCAGCGCTCTCTGTGAGTTAAACCACAACACCACTGCGATCGCCAACCCGCCTACCAACACCCCTAGCAAACCGCTCCAAGAAAGACATAGACGAGTGCCTGACTCGAGCGTCTGTGGTCCAGTTGATCGGATACTTGACTTGTAACCGGGAGGTCGCGGGTTCGAGTCCGGCTACTGGTCGTGTACCAATGGGACTCTTTTTCAGAGCCTATGTACGCAACGCAACGCTCGTACGGGGAAGGACAACATCGAGATGAAACCCGCACACCACAAGGTGTGTGAACCCTATAACGGCGATGGGCTCACCCCCTGTCACGTTGGGTTAAATACGCTTGGTGAACCGTGGGTACTTGCTTTAGCAAGTGCTCTGCCTACCCCTCTTTGGGATTAAAGGCGTGAAGTGTATATATATCTATATATCTGACAAAGAAGTCGTGTAGTTTACCCACTTATAAGCAAGAACGGCTGAACCGATTTGATTGAAAATTGGTGGGGAGGTAGCTTAGAACCGGGAGACGGATATAGGATACTTTTTACCCCGATCCTGTTGGTCGCGTCGCTATATAGAGGGTGTTATAGTTTGTATGAAATACTGAAACTACGCGAATGAAATCGCGGGGCATCCACTAGTATGAATATAAAACAAAGATGGGTTTGTTACAACACTTATAACTCGAGAACGATTCAACCGATTAGGCAGAAAATTGGTGGGGACGTAGCTTAGAACCAGGAGAATAATATAGGATGCTTTACATCCCGTTCCTGTGGGACTTAGTGCAGTATAGAGGGTGTTATAGTTTGTATGACATACGAAAACTACGCGAATGAAATCGCGGGGCGTCCCCTAGTAGATAAATAAAACGCGTGTGCGTCTGGGACGCACACAACAAATGCCTCAGCTCATGACTAAAGAATTATGTCCGTGGCGGGAATCGAACCCGCGACCGTCGTCCTAGAGGTAGATGTTCTGACCACTAGTCTAGTCTAGGATGATAATGTATGTATGTTTAGGTTGTAACAAACAATGCACTTACCGTGACATAGCGTGGCTAAAGCTAAAACCAAAACACCCAAAGACTTCATGTTCAGAAGCACTGTTTGATACTGAACAACCATCGTCCTGAATATTATCAATTATGTTTTATCTAATAAATCGTTATCAAAATTACGATATTTCTTTGTTAAACTGTCAAAAAAAAACATTATGAAAATGTTTGATAATGACCGAGCTAGGACTTTCAGCGTCATTTGATACAGGAACGTCTGTGGTCCAGTTGGTCGGACACTTGACTTGTAACCGGGAGGTCGCGGGTTCGAGTTCGGTTACTGGACATGAACCAATGGGACTCTTTCTCAGAGCCTATGTACGCAACGCAACGCTCGTACGTAAGGACAACATCGTGATGAAACTCGCACACCACAAGATGTGTGAACCCTATAACGGCGATGGGCTCACCCCCTGTCACGTTAGGTTAAATACGCGCGCGTGACCCGTGGGCACTTGCTTAGCAAGTGCCTCTGCTTACCCCGCTTTGGGATTAAAAGGCGTGAATTGTATTTTTAGAACGCAATAAAAATTTTGTTTTTCTAAGTTAAGTTGAACTCTGTGTAACTTATTTAATTTTCTATTTATATATTTTTTTCCTTTGCATTGTTATTTTTATACATGACATTTTCAATTCGGGTACTGATGCAAGATCAGCGCTGAGAGTGTTGTGTTAATCCACGTCACTCCCAGCACACGCTGAATCAGAGCCCTTTTGCATTTGCCACGTCTAATCAGACAATGTTTACTTATTAATTTCTGTGTTTGCTTTCTCTAATTGTTAATTTTCATTATTCTGTAATTGTTTATTTAAGTGTACGTGTCAACTGTAAATAAATAAATAAATAACTGGGGAATAGTTATACCACGTTTATTAGTAGAACCCTTAGAGTGTTATTCAGAGACGTATCGCTAAACCAGGGACCATGGCTGGGTTTGGTAGCCTGTAGTTTAGGTTTACACGCCAGTTTATTTGACAACTGTTGACAACTTGACATTGACATTTCGTGACGTTTGCTAGCTAGCACACCGATAAACTAGGCAACC